>JADRCD010218785.1:0-38186 GCA_019843815.1 Montemys delectorum
ACCACCACCACCTCCACCACCACCACCACCATAACCATTACCACCTTTGCCACCACCATAACCATTATCACCTTCATGTCCACCACTACCACCACCACCTCCTCCTCCTGCTCCTCCTCCTCCCCTTCCTCCTCCTCCTGCTCCTACTCCTCCCCCTCCTCCTCCTCCTCCTCCTCCTCCTCCTCCTCCTCCTCCTCCTCCTCCCCTCCCCCTCCAAAGCTGGTGAAGGGAAGTGGCCAGAATACCAAAGAACAACTTAGAAGGATACAGTTTCCAAACAAGGTAAGCACAATGAAGTAGATGGCAGACCACATGCCTGAGCTGACCCCACCCTGGGAGCGAATGCCATTGTACATCACCTCATTCCAGTCTTCCCCTGTCAGGATCTACATTGGACAAACAATAGCCAGGTCAAGACCCAAAGTTGGCAGAGAAAATGGGTCCACTGTGAAGGGCAAATTTCAGGGCTGGATCTTATCTATCTATCCCCCTGCTTGACTTCCTGCTAAGGTGGAGGAGAAAGCCATCCCCATAAGCAAACAATTCTGTTTTTATGTGGAAGAGAATTATAAACATTCAATATGGAAAGAGGAAAAGAAGATATACTCCAAGTCCTCACATTTCTGAGTTCCTCTGCCCTCTAGGTTGGCCATGCCTTGTGGGAATCACACTGAGGTGAGTGTCTGATCACTACCTTATTGTTCCCAGGGGTGACAACATAGCATTCCCAAGATAGCAGCATTATTGGGGAAAGCCTCAGTGGTTCTAGGTTGAAAACTGGGTTCTAATTCAGCCACATATTCTGCTTAAGATGTACTTTTTTTTTCATCTGAAAGATTCTAAAATACTATTGAGATTGAGTTTTCTCTGACTTAAAAAAAAAACTTTTTAAAATTGTTTCTACTATTTTGAGATGACAGTAGAAAGATATCCCATTACCTCATTAAATTGAACATAGGTCAGGAACTATCCAGATTTCAGATTTTAGATAAACCATAGATGTGATTTGTGACTGAATGTCCCAGACTTGATACCTTACAAACTCACAGCTACAGGGAGAAGAATGACTAGGTGATTGAGACAAAGCCATTTGATGGTGGTAACCGAGGCACAGGAGTTTGAGAGATTGTAGTAATGATTCCTCAAACAGGAGGAATACTCCGAGGTGCAATTTGGGAAGAAAACGGGAGCCCTAACACTCAAGACACTACCTTCTTACACTGCTTGGTGTATGGCCTACATAGCACTTCTGAGCTATCAGTTGACGCATACCTGGAACACTGTCATGATAGCTGCAGGGAAGGTGTCAAAATTAGCTGAAGGAGTCCCATCGTTAAAGTTAAACCTGAAAAGGAAATTCAGGGAGAATCAAATGTCACTTTCCAAGTTCTCCAGACTCAAGATCGCAGTTTTCATCATTTCTCTCTTTTCCCCATCTCCCCTCCCCCTACTGCTCTCCCTTTTCAGTATGGTCAATGAAGATGGTAGCCCCTGTGTCTAAAAACAAACAAACAAACAAACAAACAAACAAACCAAAAAACTCATGAGCTTTGAAAGGTACAAGTCAAAAGACAGAGTTTGGGCTGGTCAGCAGTTATGAAGCTCCACCCTGATCATTTCACAGAGAGCTTCAAAGGGATAGGTCCTCCAGCAAGAACTACTTTCAGCATATGTATTAGCAGCAGAGACATTTCTTTCTCAAGCATATCTACAGATTCTTCAGACCAAGAGCAAACAAGATGGTAAATATACCAAACCAATCACCTTGGTACACCCAGCCCTGAGACTAATGTGAGCATCTTTAGGACGGGGAGGACCCTGGCCCTCACCTGCCTCCAAAGAGCTGCATTCCCAGGAGAGCAAACACAACGATGAAGAGGAAGAGGAGGAAGAGTAAGCTGATGATAGACTTCATGGAGCTCATCAAGGAGACAACCAGATTCCGGAGGGATGCCCAATACCTGTGAAAACCAGACACAATCACAGATATGGCACAGTGCTGTGTCTTTCCCAAGGCCAGCTTGTCATCTGCCTACAAGTCTGAGAACAACTGCCTTGGTGTATCTGTGAAAACAAGGTGGTGCTCCCTCCCCTGGGAAATGTGGCACTCAGTCTTTTGCCATTGACAGTTTTCTGGTTTGGTCTTTAGGGAAAGAAGGAAGATATGAAGAATGTGAGAGATGGAACAGAGAGTGGGAAAGCAAGGGGAGAAGGCAGTAAGAGTTCTGTTCTCAAAGGTGGCGGGAAGAGGCCAGATGGCACCACTTACTTGGTTATTTTAAATATCCTTAGGAGTCGGAGAGCTCGTAAGACGCTGATTCCAAAAGATGTGCCAGGTCTGAAGATTGCCCAGACAACCTCAAAGATGCTGCCCACTGTGACCTAAGAGACAAACCCAGCCACAGTGTGAAAAGGGAGAGGGAAGACAGAAGCATCTTGGTACTTATTACATAGTCATGAGCTCTCATTAGGTGATGGTAAAATTGAGACTCTCCGTCCCCAGCCAGCCCTAACTCTAATCAAGCTATAAACATGAGAAGCTACCAAAGAAAAATGCCTACCCCTGCCCCCATTCCCCCTTTCCTTCCTAACTTTAAATCTGCTCACTGGGCATTGGTTCACTGACTTGGCCTTAGTGAAATTACAATGCCCTAGTCATTGCTTTTGCACGAACTCAATAGCGATGCATCTTGCATCATATCACCTTGGATACACAGACAAAGGAGTGGTACCCAAATCAAGGAAACCAATTTGATTTAGTCTAGGTTGTGTTCCAATATGGAAATCTCAGAAAGAGTCCCCATTTTCTCATCATTCCAGACTGCAGCACTGCTCAGACCATTTACGTGCTGCTGTGTTAAGTACCTTTCAGGAACAGAGGCCTTGTAATTCTTGATATCATAGCATCTTTGTTGACATAGGGTCTGAGTGCTATAGGAAGTCATAGTTGCAATTAGCATTGCAAGATTATTGTTGCTTATGAGAACTGGAAACAGAATCCAGGACCCTCTCTGTACATGTAACCTATCAACACTGTACAGTTTTAAATTCCAATTTTTTAAATTATTTCTATTACTTTAATTATGTTTAGGTGTACATGCGAGTGCAGTAGCCCAGACCGTAGGGTTCCCTAGAGCTAGAGTTATAGGTAGTTGTAAGCTTCTGACATGTATGTTAGATGCCCAGTTGGAGCTCTTTGATAGGATAGCAAGTAGCCCTAACCACAAAGTCACTTCTCCAGCCCCCCCTCCCAACTTTTGTTTTCTGAAACAGGGGTTCACTATATAGCTCAGGCCAGGTTGTTATTTATCGCACAGCCAATGCTGGCCTCAAACTTGAGGTCCTTTGTTTTCAGCATCCTGAGAATTGGGATTACAGGAGCATGCCACTATAGCTGGCTCTGAGTTATTTTGTGATCATACATTTATGGAAGGTTGACTATGTTGTAGGCATTGGACTGGGGAGAAATAATGAAAATGAGTCCTCAAAACAAAGCTGAAAATATGTATATGAGAAAAGTCAAGGTTAAAATGGTCTCTTACTAGCTATTATGTCTGAAAATTGCCTTGCTCGGAATCGTTGTTCTTGGTGAAATGGAGATTGGCAAGTGCTCAGAATCTTTATCACCTGACTGGAGCTTTGGCAGAAAACGAAATGGGCTTGGCAGAAAGAGAGGTGGCTCAGAAACCCCTGGTCCTGCTACTTTGTTCTGATGTGAACTGGGTATGTGAGGTGAACTCTGCAGTCTCTGTCACTTTATGAGTAGAGAGCAGGCTAACTCCTACCGCCTCATGCCTTGTACAGGACTCCAGGAAGCAGCACAGGAAGTCAATGTGTCTGAATGCACCCTGAACATCACTAACAACAAACACACACCTCAATATTATACAGAAAGTACACAGCTAGATGGAATGTTCTGCATGGCGTCGTGCTAATACAAGAGTGTGTGAGCTCATACGAGGGCATATGGAGACAATTATGCTCATTTTAAACTGAAGTAGAAAATAAACAAACGTATAACCTCTTTCTTCTAAAGCCACCTCTGGAATTAAGTCCTTTGTCCTTCTCTCTCAGACTTCGCCCAGGATAATAAGTAGTTCAAAATTCTGGCTATGAGTAGCTTTGTAAAATCTCATTGAGCGATATAGTTAAATGTACACTCTTTAGCATATGTGTTATACATCAATAAAAACACTAAAACCCAAAGAGGTTTTTAAAAACCAAACAAGTCCTTGCCTGGCCAGGATTCGTTGGCTTCTAAACTCCCTTTTTCTCACCACGGCCATGCTCCTTTTACAACTTAAGACTTCAGTGGCTCATGCTGAGTGCAGACCAAGCTGCTTGCTTGTCTAAACCTGGGGCCTATCAACAAGAAACTAAAGGACAGACAGGCTTCCGAGGACTTACCCCAAAATCAAAGCAGTTGAAGGATGAGTGAAAATAAAGGCGTGGCCCCATGCCATACATCTTCAGGGACATCTCCAACAGGAAGAGTCCCAGAAACAAAAATTCTGCATAGTCTGGAAGAGCAAAGGTAGAATCATTTGTTCCATGGGTGGTTATTAGTTCCTCTACCCTCCAACTAACATACATCTCATATAGAGGAGCCCCAGATCTCAGAATATAAGAAGTCAGCATCGAGCAAAGCCTAATTTCTGAACACTGCAAGCTAAGATGAGCCCCCAAGCCCAACCAACATTTGCCCTTTACCGACAGGAGCGGGGTTATCCATGGCCTTCAAGCAGAGGACAGCCCTCGGAGAAGAAAAGTCTCTACTGTGGATTAGCTGAATGACTGAATATCTGCCTCTATATAACTACATGCAACAGTCTCCTGGCCATCACTCATACCCAGAAGCAGTCATATTCAGAGCAGACTCATATGTTCCTTTTAAAAGTCTACTTGGTGTATCTATTGTTCTCAGGATGTTTTCCCCAGGTCTCAGTGATTCAACCATAAGAAATCCCCACAAGAAACTTCTAGGACCCAAGAAACTTCTAGACCCATAAGTCTAACTCACTGTTACCATTGCTTGTGGTGTTGTTGAATGTCAGCAGCGACTGTTAACACCCCACTGATAATGAAGGCTATAAGCAGTTATTTGAGAACCCATCCTCCCTTTTGGCAGCTTTGGCTTCCTTCAGTGTGAACAGTTAGCATGCTTTAGGCCCTTATAATCACCCCCACCAAAAGCCAAGCCACCCACTTGAGGGGACAACAGCTGCTGTTCACTTACAGAGGAGGTGAGTGAGCCACTGTGGCTGGTTGTGATGAACAATGGCCACACAGGCAGTATTAAGAGCCACAACACTCAGGACGATCCAATAAAAGACTTGGGATTTGACCATGTGGCGGATAGAGATACGCAGAAGCCTTTCCTTGTGCCGAAAATAGGAGGCTCCATCTACTTTTGTGCTCTTGATACTGGCTCTGGCAAGAGGTGTGCCTAAGGAAGGGAAAAGAGGAGGAATGAGACGACAAAAATATGCCAGGCTGACCCTCCATGATCAAGTGGCATCCAAAGGGCAAGTTGGACAGCTTGAGTACCAGGGCAAGGTGACCGCCACATTGCAGACCTGGGCAACCCCTATGTTATGGGCTAATTAATCTCCACAGGAAGAAACCCTGATTTTCCTCTCCAGGCACTCAAATCCTAGGAAACTGAAAGATTCCCAAGCAGGACACCAGGGAGACACCCAGCATCTTGAATCCTAACAGGATCATCTTTATATCTGTAACAGATCAGGCTTCTCTCTGCCCTTTCCTTTCAGATATGCTTCAGACACCGGAATCCTTCTGCTGCATTTGTGATATTTCTGCCACTGGCAACATAAAGCAGCAATGGGCTCTGTAAGTCTCTTCTGCTTTTTAGGATGGAGTGAGATCCTGCCTCTTTTTTTTTTTTTTTTTTCTGGGGAGGAAAAAAACCTGTCATCGGCCAGAATCTGTAAGAGAACCTAGGATTGAACTGTAGTCATTTCGGTGGGGTGTCAAAAGGAATTAGTTTAAATTTCACAGGATGGAAGTAGGTTGGTGCTACTATCGTTAAGCAAATGGCTTCAACTCCTCCCATGTGGGTCACTAGAAGAAATAGGTCCTCAGGATCCTAGAAATATATGAGTTGAGTATCCCTTATCCAAAATACATGGACCAGAAGCAGTTCAGATTTCAGAGTATTAGTTTAGTGATTACACTAGCAGCTGCACATGATAGAGTATCTTGGAGGTGGGACCCACATCTACAAATAAAATTCACGTATATTTCAGACACATCTTATATGCCTAGGCTGAAGGTAACCTCATATAATATTTTAAATAACTTTGTGAGAGAAACCAAAGTTTCGTGGTGTGGAATTTTCCACTTGTGGGTGCTGCAGTATTGTTTTGGTTTTTTTTTGTTTTTTGTTTTTTGTTTTTTGTTTTTTTAAAAAGTCTAATTCTGGAACAATTCAGATTTTGGATTTTTAGATTAGGGATACTCAACCTGTATCCCAACGTGGGTTCTCACTGTCACACCCAGGAGAGAGAGGACACATCTGCAAATAAGATCCATCTGTCACACTTGAAGAACTCTACACCCCGAGTTTCATGTACACAGCATCCCCTGGTCCTTTCGTCTGTTCTGTAAATCATTGTCACCTAGGTTAGATTCCCACACCTTCCCTTAATTATGTCCCTAGATTCTGGATCCTTTGGGTTCTTTCTCCTTGTAGTTCTTCTCATAAGACAGGAGCTTCATTTTCATGGGAGATCCAGAGTAGGAAAAGAAGATCTAGCTGGATCACTCACCCACTGAAGAGATATCAACGCAGTGCTCATCGCTGGAGTCTCGGGTCATGGCCTCCGTCCGGCTCCTTTTGATGGTTGCCCTTCGAAGAACTACGCCAGGGAAGGGGAAGGCCAGTGAGAGGCCATAAGTACACCCAGATCATCCTGGACAAAACTTTGAGGGCTGTGGGCAAGAGGCCTTGTGCAAGGGCACTGTGACACAGTTGTTGGCCTTTAATACTGGAGCCAGGGTGATGGGAATCTGAAGTCTACAGAATGGCAGGCAGTGCCGTGCTTGCCAGCACCTGCAGATGCTCACAGGTTTTGAATCCCAGTTGGAGTTTATCTAAATCTAACCGCAGTAGGTAAACAGACCCTCCCTATCTATTTGTTCTGGCTCTTCCTAAACAATGGCATTTCCCGGTAACAAAAGTGGTCCCAAGATGATCCCCATATATTTTAACAGCAGATCTCTTCATAGGCCATCAGTTGTATGATGGTCTTTTCATTGAGCTCTATCAATCACACACCCTGGAACAATGCAACTCTTGGGTTTCATTTCCATCACTTTAAAAGGCATTTAAATCCGTGACTCAATTCTCATCATTTTAAAGCATGAGGGATTTTATTACAGAGAGACTCTCGTGTTTCAAATCCCAGTGCGCCCCCCTCTTCTTTCTTTCTCCTCTTTGATCAAGAGAGATTGCCACCGCCTAAGAGGGCAAGTACTAACAAAGCGCAGCCCACAGCTCTTCCTTACCTTCCAAGGCTGATGTTCCCGAGTTTTTATTTTCTTCTGCAAGCATGACTTCCTCTGTATGGAAACAAATGGTTTAGTAAATCATCTGTCAATGCTAAATTATTTTGCAAAACAAAAATCCCTCAGGGACAGCTCTGGCTTAAGAAGACATAGAGAGTGTTAAAAAAAGGAGTTCGGAGCTCATCGTGGGCACAAGCATGGAGAGAAATGGAGCCTCACCAGAACAAGGCTTCTCAGAAAAGGAGGGTGTGTAGTGAGGGGCTCATGGGGGATGCTGACAAAATGTAGAATTCCTATAACTGGTGCTCCATGGGGGCAGGAAGAAATAGGGTTTTTTTTTTTTTTTTTTTTTTTGTTGTTGTTAAAATCCCCTAAGTTGATATAAATGAAAATGTTCTATTTCTGTTATTTCCACCCAAGTTTCTTTCTCTACCAAGCCCTCAGAAAGTACCTCCTTCCTGTCTCCCAGGCTACAGCATTTGTCCCCTCATCCAGGAAGTGAGGTTATATTTTTGGCTTATGCATGTTCATGACTCTAGGGCAGGGGAGGGGAAGAGCCCAAGGGTCTTCAGACAAAAGGCAGGTATGCTTCTGTATGTCCCCACCAACTCTACCTAGCTTTGGTTGAACATTACTTGAATTAAGGAAGTGTGAGAGTATGAGTACACTCTTGAGTCTCTCTCTCTCTCTCTCTCTCTCTCTCTCTCTCTCTCTCTCTCTCTCTCTCTCTCTCTGTGTGTGTGTGTGTGTGTGTGTGTTGTCGTCTCTGGTTCCTGGCAGAAAGCTGTCTTTTGTATGCTAATGAGATGATTCATGGCAGGAAAGAGCCCAGTAGAACTTAAGGATAGGAGCTGGTAGCCAGAAAAACTCAGCCACATGATCAAGAGGTAGAATGTGTTTATCCATTCCTACCTTTGAGGAAGAGAGGGGAACCTGGGGTCACTGTTCTTTTACCAATGACCAACCATTTAATCCAACATGATTTTTTTTTTAAAGATTTATTTATTGTTATACGTAAGTACACTGTAGCTGTCCTCAGACGCACCAGAAGAGGGCGTCAGATCTCATTATGGGTGGTTATGAGCCACCATGTGGTTGCTGGGATTTGAACTCAGGACCTTTGGAAGAGCAATCAGTGTTCTTACCCGCTGAGCTATCTCACCAGCCCCCAACATTCTTATGTATACAAATCTCCACAAACTTCCCAAACAATGTACTTCGAGAGTTTCCAGGCCAGTGAACACCTATGTGTGCTTAGAAGCTTGTGAGCCTCATCGTATACTTTATCCTGTACATCCATGATCTATACTGTTTCTAAACTGTATTTTATATTAAATAGTAAGTATCTTTTCCCGAGGTTATTCTTTAAAAAAGAAGGTATTCTTTTAAAAAAAAATCATTGAATTGATGAGAGGCAGGGATTGTAAGACTTTCCAAATGTACATTTGACCAGGCAGAATTAAGGCCCATCTTGGATTCCACTTTCTGGCTTCTGAAATAGAGATAGCCTGAGACTAAGGCTTTAACCTATAGAGTATGTGCTACCTTCAAGAGATGTTTAGTGTCAGAATCCATTCTTGAATGCATAGTAGGTGCCAGCAAATTGAAGGGCCCATTGGTGCTGGGGCATTCAATCCTTTGTTGGTATATGAAAAGATATCACATACTTCTTAAGGACCTCTTTTCCTAGACTTCCTCTTTTCAGGAGCAGAGTGAGACTTATATGAGTAGATCTTATTACCATCCCCTTCAAAGGGACAAACAAAATAGCCTTTCAGTCCCATATCTGCTGGTTTCCAAGGAACCCTTCTAAGAATGATGGTGCTGAGCTTTGATCTCTGCACTACTTTCGCCCATAGGCTCTTTGACAATCATTTCCAAAGATTTAAGCTGTCGAGGAAAAGCTTGCAACAGACCTTATCAAACAATGGTTTGATGCATGTACTTATAACAATTAACAGACAAGTAGAAAAGGGTAAAGTCATTGCTATAATTCTACCTTCATATAAAATTGAGAACATATAGAATGTATTTCACAGGGAACATTTTGAGGTTTGGACATTACTATGCAGGATAGCCATTACAGTACATCATAAAGTTTAGCTTAGGACTTCAAGTACAGCCTCTGGTGAAATTCGACGTTAACAGGTGAAGTGTTACAGGTAGGTTGCTCCTTCATGCAGACATATAAGATTTTCAAGACACTTTATAAAACATTTAGAGGGTATCATTGTAAAATCAAATCCCCGATAAACTATATTATAGCAAACTTAATTACCTTAGCCAGACATTGCTTTTGCTATGCATAGTGCCCGACTTTGAAATGGGCAGATATGAGAGCTCCTGTGAAAGACTGAAGACGTGCAGGGTTGCTGAGGATTTCTGAGAAGCACTTCAAGGGCTCTAGATGTATTAAAACTACCCTTCCCCCACCAATGCCTTTTGCCAAGTTCGCTTTCGAACTTGAGTATCTTTCCAGGGAAATGTTACCCATATGTCTGATTTGCTCACGCTCCACTTGTAAAGGGGAGGGCCAGGAAGCACAGTTTGATGTAGCAGTGCTTCTTTTTCTTAGGAGGGGGGAAAGGGGGTTGCCTTTGCTAACTGGGAAAAAAAAAGGAAAGGTTGGAATTTTGCAAAGATTGGGAAAGCATACTGCAAAAGGAGCCACATTCCAAGGCACTGACCCTGGGCAGGGTCAGGGTAAGGCTTGGGAGAAGGCTTTCCTGGGTTTTCTGCCAGTTCACTCAGCAGTTTGTCAGATGGTTCCACTACTGAGGACGCCAAGGACAGTTGGAAACTTCAAGCTGCCTGCCTGGCCTGGAGGCAAATCAGCTCGCCTTCCCAAGGTAAGGCGACTTGCCATTCTGGGAAGAGGGAGCTGAGATTTATGTCTCCCTCACCTTAACTCAGTAGACTGGAGAAGAAAGGGATGAAAGGGACACACAATCAAAATGCCTAGCTCCTGCCTTAAGGGATGACAAAGAAATGAGGATGGTCAAAACAGGGAGTATATGCCTGGCTTTTAATCATACATACCCCCTCTCCACCCTTGTAGATAATCAAGAGTTGACTCCTCAGCTTAAAGAGGGATTTGGAGTTTTGGCAGCACATGGAGTGTAACTGCGTCACTGCAAGTTCTCATTGGAAGAATTCGACTTGCAGAATGAAGCATCAAATCAAGGTCCCTAATGTCCCGTTGTGACTTCCCACTTGTGGTCGGCCTGCTACTAGGAATAGCATAAGATGCTGACTGCCAGGAGAATTTTTATTATTGTTATTATTATTTAAAAAAAAATCACTCTTTGCTCTGGAGGAAAATGAAGATATATAGCACCAATGCAATCCAGTCTTTAAAATAATAAGGAAAGCAAATGCTTCAGTTTTATTGTCAGATAGTGGGTGACTGATGCCTCTCATAAGCACCTGAGCCACCTTGAATCTGGTGGCTCTGCATTAATGCCTTCACGGCAGGTCTGGACTCATCCCGATAGCTGGGTCCAAAGTCTCCCCCCATGAGTAAGCAGTGAAGGCAGCTAAGGTACCATTGAACACCTGTCCTTATTCCTGTCTCCTGCCCAGACAGCTACAGTGGCCCCATGGTCATCTCTCCCCTGCCTCTGGCCTTTTTCTCTACGGTCTAATTCAAGTACTGCAAACATATGTTCCTTTAAAATAGCGTGGCAGGACACCTCTGCTTACTAGAAAGCCCAGTGACCCATCAGGTCATACATGTAACAGCTATGACTTGTCTATGACTGCCTTCCTGCTGCCCCCTCCACTCTTACCGTGTTCTCATCCTCTTTGCTGTTGGGGCAGCAGTGGCCACACCCTTAAATCTGACAGGGCACTGTGATTCTCCTCTCCAGATCTTTCCATAGTCAATCTCTCGCCTCCTCCAAGCTTCTATACACACAGGCCCACGCAGAACCTTTTTTGCTCTTTGCTTTGGGCAGCTGTAGCACAGCCTCACCCTACTACCTTGCTTGATCTGATTTCCCACTGCACATACCACTTTCTTGTGAGTTTATTAGTTATTCTGGTTATTGTTTCCTTCCCAACTCAAGAAGAATCAATTCCAGGAGACATGAACTTTGGAGTCATTCTGGTCTATTTAGCTCAACCCTGTATTCTGAGTCCCTGGCACAAAGTAGGTATTCAATCTATATTTGTTGAATGCATGGATTGGACTATCAGTCACAGAGCAAAGCAAAGAATAAAATATCACCAGACTGTTTTTTTTTTTCTTCTCATCACTGGATTCTGCACTCTCTTTCTGGAGCCCAGTTTGATAATGCTCTTGTTTTGTGGAAGGCGATTAGTTAAAAGTGGGGAAAGTTAGACTCTAAAAGACCTCAAAACAGAAGAGGAGCCTAAACAATCACAGAGCGCTCACTGTTCCTCTCTGCTCTAGTCTAGGTTGCCCGTTGGATGGAAGTCTTATTAGAGACGCTGGACAGGGTTAGTTTACTACACATGCGCAGTTAACCATCAGTGCCCTCATCCTAAACCTTACCTGCTTTGTCTATCCAGGCGCGGTAGCCATTCAACTCGCGCTCAATCTGTTGCTGGCGCCGGAGCTTCATGAACGCTCTTCGGTTCTCCACTCTCTCTCTTTCTTTGGCAAATTCCCTGTGGACAACAAGGACAATCCCCTGAATTTGCATAACACCATGATGAAGAGAAACAGTGAAGAAAGAGTGAGTATTTGGACTCCTCTGTTCACCTCATTTCTACTTTCTGCAAGATGGTCTCCCTCTAGTGTGCTACAGAAGGGAGCTTCATTCCTCCGCAGGCAGGAGGCCTCCCCATCCTTGCCCGGTTTTCCAGACTGAAAAGAGCTTTTCCTGCCACGTGGCAGTTTCAGAATGCTATGGTCTAAGTCTTCAGCCACAATGGAATCCTTAATCCTTTCAAAGCCCCTGTTCTCCTTTATGCTTTCTATAAGTGATTGAGTTATATTCACCAGTAAGTGTATGCCAGCCCTATATGAGGGTTTTCAAGCCTACAAACCCATCTAATCCTCACAAGACTCTCACAACATACCATTAACATCCCCATTGGATAGAGGAGGCAATCAAGGCTCAGAGAAGTAATATGCAAACTCAGATCAATTGAAGCTGTGCTGCTACAGTGTCCAGTGTATTGTGGTGTTCGACAGAGACTGCCGCTGAAAGTCAGTAACCCTCATAATGTGAAGGACTAAAGGGCAGCTGGTGTCTGGTGTCCATTAAATAGGAAAGGAAGAAAAATGGGCTAGGACCTAGCTCCAGGAGAAACACCATGGAAGGTGAATGAGGCAGAGGGTGCTAAGACTGAGGGTAAGTGGAAGTCAAGGTCAAGAGGAAGGAAGAGCCTAGCAACAGGTACAGGGACAAAGCTGTTCTATGGCTTAGGAAAAAGACTAAATCTTGGAGCTTGGGAGATAGTTCAGTTATCAAAGTGCTAGACGCACAAGCATGAGGCCCTTAGCTTGACCCCCCCTCCCCAGGACTCACATAAAAAAGCCAGGCATGGTGACACTCATTTGTAATACCAGCACTGGGGGAAATTCAGAAAGGGACAGGTATATTCCTAGGCCTTACTGGCCAGCTAGCCTAGCTCAAGGTCAATGTCAGGTCCTGCCTCAAGCGATTTAGTGGACGGCTCCTGAATCCTGATATCCAAGGTTTATCTCTGACTTCCATATGCATCCACACTCCAAGATGCACAAGGTCTTATGCTCTAGAGCAGAAGGAGCATGAAGAGACAAAAGAACTAGAGGAAAAGGAAGGAAAGAGAGGTAGGAGGATGGCACCAGAGTAGAAAAAAAACAAGATGAGCATATCCAACAGATTATCAGATGGGAAATAACCAATCACCCGCTACCGAGATTCCCCAGAAACGACCCCCACCAATCCTTTCCTAGTCACTACCTTTCCAGGCCAGCTTTCCTTTGCTACTGTAGTCTCATAGGAGGACACTGAGCTACACTCAAGGTGATCCTCATGAATAAATAACTATATCCAGTAGAAACGGTCCTGCCAGATCTTCCCTAAAGTCCAGGGAAGAAATGAGCCAGGGAGTGATCGATGTAACCTAGTTGCAACAGGGGCAGGGACACGGGTCTAACACGATACAGAGATATGCTTGCTTAGGCTTCGCTTGGACTTCCTGTCGACACTGAGCTGGTTTCCTTGGGTACAGGACCCACTTGCAATGGTGTGGTCAAGTCGAGGACATGAGGACAAGGCCTGTGCTTGACTGAAGATGCAGGGAGTTCCTAATGGTCCTATGGAGGAAGAGAAGGAAAGGGTGAAACTGGAGAGTGGCCAGAGATGCTGAGGGTCTGCGCAGCGGAACTCAAGGCATAGGATGCCTCCTGTAGTGTTCTTTGCTGGATTTCAGCAATTGAGAAATACCAGTAGCCTAGGTAATTCATAGCACCTCTGCCCACCAATGTTCTTACTATTGGTTCTTTGATTCTTAACTTGTAAGTTGCGTATCCTACGTATGACATAGAACTGATAGAACTCAGGCCTGGCGGCACAAAGAGCCCCAGTTCTTCAGTGGCGTGTCGCTTAATTGTGTATAACCTGTCAGCATCTCCTTCCATTTCATAGCTTCACATATGCTCATGCCTTAAACTTCCAACTAGCTCTGGGAGCTGGGCTGGGAAAATTTCAGCCTAAGGTAGTGTTTTGGATTTTACTTCAAAGGAGAATCTCAGTAGGGTCTAACCAGAGGAATAGGAAAATCCCTGAGTATCTAGGATACACAGTACCAGTGTTTCCAGTATCTGACTCAGAAAACTAAGTCTGAAGTGTGTCAAGTGGCTCTTTGAAATGGCAAGTATCCAAGACTAGAGAAGCACAGAGAGGAACCATAACTCAGAAATTCAAAATCCCACCTCCTTTCTGTTCTATTCTGTATTGAACCCACTTACTATGGCCCAGCCGGGCTTTGAACTCACTAATAAAGCGAAGGCTAGCCTTGAATTCCTGATCCACCCTTTTCTGCCCCTCAAGTGTAGGAAACACAGGCATGTGACTCCATGCCCAACCAAAGGAACATTTTGTTAAAATGTTCTCCGTTTAATTCAACTTTCCACCCTCCCATATTAAAAGAAGCTTCACACAGGATATATGTTCATCAATTCTAAGCATCGAATGTGCTCCTCAGTAAGCAGGTGACGCCTCTACCTTGGATCACAAGAGTTTCAGTAAAGAAGAACTTGATCACTGTACAAACTCAAGGGAGCCAAGAACATGGATGCCATTTGTTTTTTGAACTACTGTTTCTGTAGAATTAATGTATGCAGCACATCCTGTGTCACTTCTTTTTGGCTTCTATTATCATGGTACGGTTTGATTTGGGGCAGATTTAGCCAGCAAGTCACTGTCTGGCCTCTCTATGTTTTGAAAGTTTCTGGGTCCTTTGTTTCTCTGGCCGGCTTCCCTTTTCTCTGCGGTTTAGGTCTGGTTCCCTTCTACTTAGTTTCCTGGATGGATCTTATTGGCCCAGAGCCACACAAATAGGACCAAGCCTTTGCTTATTTGTTTGTTTGTTTGTTTGTTTGTTTGTTTTTTAAAGATGTGTAACCCTCTACACCCTTACAGGCTGCTGCAGTACCGAGGAAGGGGAAGGCAGGTCAGTTATCAAGTGTCTCTGCTCTGTTTGCCCATTGGTAACTGTGTATTTCTCGAATCTTCCCACTCTCTTCCTTGCTGTCATCCTCTCTCTGTTACATGTCAGATATTTACATTATGAAGTTGTCCTCTGACTTCTTCATGACTTATATGTGTACCAGTGCTCACATACATGCCTGTGTACAAGAATAGATGATACCTATGTATGTGCACACAGAGAAAAAGTTTAAAAACTCAGAATCATTGAAGCAAAACTACATTTTGAAATATCTACATAAAACAACTTTTAGAAAAGAGAACAAAGCTTTATGCCAAAAGTTATTTATTCCCATTTGCATGTCTGCTAGTCTGTAGACTCCACGAGGCCAGGCAGAACTTGCATGGCATCACATATGAACAGAAGCTGAGAATTTTAACAGTTACTAGATTCCATAAAGTATAAAAATAAAATATTGCAGTTAATGTTCATAAAATACACTTACATTTTTGGTTTAAAAATCATTTTTGGGTCTTACATTTGTAAAACAAACAAACAAATAAAACTGAAAAACAAAGTGAAGAAAGTTTATGTGCCCAAGATCACAACGAGAAAGAGTTGGAATTCCAAGTAGCACCTTCCAGTTCCAGGTGAGTTACAGTTCCCACAGTGCCTTGGTTGTCATCCCATCTTCCCTTGCTGTGAGAAATCAATGATTAAAATCTACAAACTGGATTGCTATTTTAGCTTAAATTTGAGGGATAGAGGAATATATGAACAGTTTCGTTAGTTTGTTTTGTTTTTAGTGAGCTTTTCATTTGAGACAACAGAATAGAAGTCAATTAATTTCTGCATCAGATTAATAAAAGACCTAGAAAATAATTCACAGCCCTAGTCAAACTGCTGTTATATTTGCCATCTTGTATTCAGGCCATAGCCACCATGTAGTCAGATTAAATTTACAAGGGAAAGGGGTAAAGAGTATTCTCTCTACTATTTGCCTGAAATAAGCAGCCATTCTCGCCTTAGATCTTACATGTGCATCAGACCCTGAGCAAGGCCAGCATGTTCCTTCTGTGGTCCTTTCCCATAAGAACCTAAGGATCATCTTCTTTGTACAGGAGTTCAAGGGATTACACAAATGATGCTGCTACAAAATCAGAACACACAACCTTGACCTTATTTAGGGACCAGACACCGTTACTAAATTTCCTGCAGAATTTTCAAAGAGTGGCTCTCTGAATATCATAGGAAGTCTAGTTTCTTTGGATGAAACATCTGAACTTTAAAGGGAGAATTCTGGCTTATAGTAGAAGGGTGGCCAGATCCTTTGAGGTCTCCTGACATACGTCTGGGTTTAAGATGGGAATGTATATAATCAGCTTTATCATCTATTTCTACATCCATGGTGTAACTGAGGGCCCATGTGTTGTGTCTAGTATTTGGAATTCCAAACTAGAACAAAAATAAATGAGCATGTGATGCAGCAGAAGCACCACCAGCTCTATTCTCAGAGCAAAGGATCCTGCAGCATCTGCTGCTAATGAACAGGGAGGGAACTTCTTTCTCTCCTCATCAGTCAGAGCTGACATTAGAAGGAAACCCAAAGGGCTGGGGAGATAGTGTCTACTTGCAAGCATGAGGACCTGAATCCAAACTACAGAACCCCACCACCACCACCATCCCACTACCACCATTACCACCACCATAACCACCACCACCAACAACAACACCATCAACAATTCCAAAACCAACCAAACAAAATAGCTAGGTACAATGGCTCATACTTCTAATCCCAGGAAAATGAAGGGTCCTTAGGGGTTACCAGCCAGTCAGGCTAGACCAGTTGTTTTCAACCTATGGGTTGTGACCCCTTTTGGGATCAAACAACCCTTTTACAGGGGTCACACATCAGATATTTACATTATGCTTCATGCTAGTAGCAAAATTACAGTTATGAAGTAGCAACAAATATAATTTTATGGTTGAGGGACACCACAACATGAGGGACTGTATTAAAGGATCCCAGCATTAGGAAAGTTGAGAACCCCTGGTCTAGGCTAATTGGTGAGGACGTGGACATTGAGAGGCTATCTCATTCAAACTCTGTGTCCCCAAGCACAAGCTAGAATAAGTCTTCTAGGAACAGTGGCCTGAAAAAAGATAGGACAGTCACAAACACCTGAATTGGGCTTCACTGTCCTTTTCCTATTCTTGCCATTCATAGTGTGGGGCTGCCCCTCTTCTGCTCCCCTGGGAGGATCACTTGCAGGTCCCCTCAAGACACAGAAACCTGGAAGAAGGTGAGCTTGAGTTGGGTCTGTCTGATTCTCCATTTTGGTCTCTGCATGTGTATGCTAAGTTCATGTTCCTAAATTTCAGTTATGGGACATAAGAAGCCTGATTTCTGAATACTGTGGTGAAGGGCTTATTCCATTTTTGTTATTAGATTTATATTTGTGGCTGCTTTTGTTTTCCAGTAGTTTCTATGGGAGCCATAAATTGTTAAAATCAACTCCTATACACAGCCAATTCTATATTTTCACAATAAAATAAAGTAGAAAGTAGAAATATCACATGAATAATCTCAGACAAGGATGGAGGCCCCAAACATGTGTCATATATATGTCTAGAGGGGTAAAAGGAGAGAAGGCAGATTTCACATCCAAATCATGCTTATATTAATATGAAAATTAATTTCTACTTTGTAAATTTATCCAGCTATAAAGGAGCCATTGTCACAGATAACTCACAGAGCAGCTGATCTCTGTAGCTGGTGTTAGCCCATAAGGCGATGACAGGAGGGGCTTTAGTCAGCCACAAATCTAGGATGTAGCATCATGTTTGCTGAATCTTAGGGACTTGAAGTCAGGGTCACTAAAGCCTTGCTTCGGGCCATGCTGTTACCTTGCACCCCAACAAAAACAGAAGGTAGTTGATCCGCTCATCCATTGACAAAATATTTAGGAAGAATTGTTTGCTGTAAAACCCTCTGGGGAAAGACTACCAGCTCTTGGCTTATCCCCTAGTTCCAGAGCACTGCTCCTGATTCAGTGCATACAGGGAGCTTTGTTTACCGATGCAGAGGCTCTTGCTGCTGTCATGGCAACCAGAAAGGAAGACAAAGCCTGGCAGGATGGACCGGCCTGGATGACTCAAAGATCTGTTTACCCACACTCCTGTACACACATGCATGTTTGATCACACACACATTGGCATAGGTACACATGCTCACACCACTAGCACTCTGAAGTATATGTGGGCGGGGTGGTGGGGAGAGAGGGACTTAGCAAAGCACACAAATGTCACACAATCACACTCTTATTAATCTTCAGAGTTCATAATTTCAGAAGGCTTTGCTACCCACAAGGGAACCTTCCCAATATTCTTCTATGATCCTTGCTTCTGGGAAGAGGGATTTAGGTTAGGCACCAAGAAAAAAACATTGTCTGGCTTAAATATTCTGAAACAAACACAGAGATCAACGAAGTCAGCAGCTATGTGGGAACTCTGCTTTTACTGTGGTTCGGTTGGAAAGAACTGGGGTGATCAAGGGCAAGACTGTTCACCATTATGTTTTCAGAGTTATGAACCTGGGAAACTTTTCCTCCCACTTTCCAGAGGAGCAAACACAACCCCAGAGAAGGCAAACACTTTGCTGAAGGTCACACAGTTCAGTAACATTACAGTTATTTATGTCTTGGCCCTTGACTTGTTCCAGGAAGGATTTAAGGAGCCTTAGGTTGTCAATAAAAGATAGCTAAAACAGAATCTGGCCTTCAAAATCCCATCCATTGTTGACTCTCATAAGCAGGGTGAGTGTTCAGGTGCAGACATACAGTGTTATCCAGACTCCAAACTAGACACTTTAGTAGGGGCCTCCTAAGAGCAAAGATTCTTCAAATTGGTTATGGCAAATAAATGGCATTCCACGAAATGAACTATCCAGCGTCTGCCCCTCTGCTCTATATCCACAGCAATGAAAGAAAGACCACAGGTCTCTCAGGTCAGGATATCGAGCAGCCACAACCTCCAAAATCACCTGTCCTATCCCACTTTCATATCCAGAAAAGCTAAAGCAGATTAGAGGACCATTGGCTTGTCTGTCCAAAGTCTACAACACATGGAAGCTGACCTTCACATTTGTTTAGCTTGCCAAGCTCCAGGCTCCACACTATCCTAGAATTTTAATTATGGAGATTCAAAGAGGCAGATGCCATAGGAACTCAAAGAAAGGATAATATTTTTGCTTTACCTTCTACTGTTGAAGTCTTTTTATTTTGTAGATACAGGGAAAGAAGGTCAAGCCATTCACATGAAGTAAGGATAGTGAACGAGTGAGAATTTGTTTCCTGTTTTGCTTTTTAATCTAAAAGCTGATGTCTGTAGTGTTGAAATACAATGATGAAAGACTCTGATGTTGGACACACTTTGGTTTGGATTCCAGCTCGACCATGGATAATCTGGAGAAATGTCTTAAATCTGGTTCTGCATTTGTAAACTCAGAATAAACACCACAGCCATCTTAAATGGTCATTATGGAGACTAAATAACAAGAACAAGAAGTCCAGTCTGATATCTAGCACACAGAATGCACTCTGTCTCTTGTAAGTACTAATGCCATTTCAGAGAATATAGCATAACAGAGGTAATTTATTTCCAAGACCCTCCTCTTCATATATCCATCCCATCTCCAAAACAAACACAATGTTTAAGTGCCTGCCACATGCTAGGTATTGTTTCAGAATATGATTATGAAGGTTAATCTCATCGTCAACATGACCACATTTAGAATAGCCCAGGAGATGGCATAACACACCCCAAGTGTGTCTGTGAGAGTGTTTCTATAGAGAATTAACTGAGGGTCAAAGATCCACCTTGAATGTGGGTGGCACTGTTCCTGGGCTCAGGCTACAGATGGATTAAAAAGAGAAAAGAAGAAACCTAGAAGAATCCCATCACCCTTTCTCTGCTTTCTGGCCTGAAAGGTATAACTGACAAATTCTACTATAGTTTAAATACCATGATGGACCAGACCTTCTGAAAACAGGAACCAAAGTGAATCCCTCCTCCATTTAATTGGTTTCTGACAAGTGTTTTTGTCACACTGAAGCAAAAGCAACTTACATATTATGATAGTCAACATCAATCACTTATATGCAAAGTATTTATCTTCTTACAGGTTACATTCCCATGCAAGGCAAAGGCAGAGGAGATGAGTATAATATGCAGCCTGGAGTTCACTGACCCATGCTTAAGGGGAAAGAAGACTGACAAATGTACAGTAGGTCTAGAAGGAAGGACAGACTTTTTGGTTGAGTGACCAGTAAAGGCCTTAATGAGTATACATGGGAAAGGCAGGAGGTATACAAAGGAGGAACTCATGCAGATATACCTGGGGAGGAGCACACCAGGGAGAGGTGGGATGTGACAGCTAAGACAAAGCATTGGAGCACAGAGAACATTCTGGTTGGAGGCATGGAATGAAAGAAGCAAAGTAATATGGACAGAGGGAACTGAATCAGTGGAAGATGAATGAGATGAGGTTAGAAAGTGTGATGCTAGATGAAGGGGGGAAAGAATTGATTCTTCACAGTACAACTAGGACACCATCACTTGGGATGTAGCAGAGTAATTACAAGATTTGATTGAAGTTTGCTAAGACTGTCTCGAGCTGCCCTGTTGAGGAGAGACTGGAGAGAACTTAGAGACAGAATCAGCAAAGCCTTCTAGAACATATTCAATTGACCTTGGTCTTGGACAGAGTGTGACTATTGAGAAATAATGAAGTTCTAGATATAATTTGAAGGTAGAGCTAAGAGGACACACTGACCTCTCTCTGATACAGAGGGTAATAAAGAGACAAATCAGGGCTACCCCAAGGATTTTCCTGGCCAAGAAGGAAGAAGTGAAATTTACCAAAGTGGAAAGGGCATTTGGGCAAAGCAGGGTTTGGAGTAGAGGAAGATCAAGAGCTCATCTCTGTGTGCAACTCAGCTGGATTTCATGACACATTTATATTAAAGATCAGTAGAACCAATCGCACCAAATGCTCTGTTATCTACACAAGATGTGTCCAGTGCTGCAAAGATCATCCCTGTAGACTGAACAGAGCCAGGCTGTCTTCTGCACTACCTTCCCCGCTGCTGGCATGTGCTAGAAAGATGCTAACAATTTTCAGCCAAACAAAACCCATTGTTGCTACTGCTACAAATAAAATTGAAAACAAAACAAACACTGCGAATAGTCTTGAATGTCGCACTGTTTGTTCCACAAATTTCTCTGTTCCCTTCCATTAGTTGGATGATCACGGAATAGCATGCACCGTGGGCTGTGACAAGTGACAGTTCTCACATGCTTGTCCTTAAAACCTTTCAAGGCAGAGCACAGTACAGCTCAGTATGTAGTGCTGGCTTAGCTAGCATGTATGAGGTCCTGGGTTTAATATCAAGCCTTGCAAAACCTAAACAAACATACATACAAATAAAACCTCTTAAGAAAGGACTATAAAGGCTCTGGGGTGTTGCGAGAGCTATGAAACAATGAAAGACAAGAGCTACAGAGCAGAATTCAGCTCTCTCACTCTGTGTAATTACCCACCAGTCTGTGCCACCTCAGTTTGGCACATAGATACTATCAAGGCATGAACTCAAAAGGCACACATGTCGCTTCCTCTCTCTGTGTACGCATATAATAGTGTATGTTTCAGTCACAATATTTCACTGGGTTCAAAACCCTGTGGTGCAGGAAGAATAAGCCACAGGGAAGTAGGAGCATTTCATATTCTTCTTTCTCCCCCACTCACACCCCCCACAGCACTCTAATTACAGTATGAAAGAGGCATCCTGACAGAGAACAAATGGCTGTGTTCTTTTAAGAGACACATTTTGCTCTCCTCCGAGGCAGCATAGCAAGTGGCTCCCTCCCAAAAAAACTGAGGAGGTACAGAGGAGGAGGAGGCTGTGCTGTTGTGCTCAAAGGAACGAGTGAGAACTATTCCCAGGTTGGCCAATACACATTCACCAATCTGTATGTCTTTGTTTTCTTTGTAACGAGCATTATACTTTCAAGAATCCGCTGATTTACCTCCTCAGATAATTTCATAAGAGTCCTTTCGAAAAGGTCAAATGTCATAGCTCATTTGTTAAAACCCTTGCTTGTGAAAACAAGCACCACCTTGAGCTTTAGATTGGACCAGTAGAATATAGGAGACGGTTCAAAGCTAGTGGGAAAAAGGATAGTGGAAATACAAGGGAGGCTGAGGGAGGAAGAGAGAGTTTAGGGACCTGGTATAGGCAGACTTCTTGCTCCAGTAGTGAATGTAAACCCCCAGGTGAGGAGGGAGTGGTGGTATAGTACCACATCCATTCATTTTTATGTCCGTAGTATGTTAGAAACCCCCTTGTAAGGTCTGTTAGAAACCCCCTCGTAAGGTCTGTTAGAAACCCCCTCGTAAGGTCTGTTAGAAACCCCCCGTAAGGTCTGTTAGAAACCCCCTCGTAAGGTCTATTAGAAACCCCCTCGTAAGGTATGTTAGAAACCCCCTCATACTTTGTCCCATTTTTCCGACGGGAAGTCGGGGTTTAGCACCTGGACTTCAAGTCACAGCCTGCACTAGGAGCTGTGGGGCTTCAGCCACCTCCACTCTTGGAGCTTGTCTGCTTATTCATTGACAACCCCCGAGGACAGGGGCAGTAGTCCTTTCTCCTCGGTACGTATTACTGTGTACCTGATATTAGGTATTTGAAGATCAGTACCTTAAAATTTAAAGGGTTCAAAATGAAATTTTGAACTTCTCAAATAGTTTCTCTTTCAATTTCTTCTAACTCAAGCTTGAGTTGTTCCTGCCTTTTCCTTTTTTCTATTCCAATCCAATCCATTACTGGTTCCTAGAACACTGTTATGAGCCTAACTCAACCTACTTGTTATTTCTTGCCTGGATGCTCCACCTACAGTAGCATCCAATAAGCTCCATAACTGACTTCCTGTTTGTACGTTAATCCCAATCTCCTATTACCTTAACAGAAGGAAGAGGGGGGTAACTTAATACAAAACAAATATAGAATACTATAATTTGAGGTTCTTGCCTTAACTTCCCACTGTTAAAATCCAAAGTCCTTACTATAGTTTACAAAACCTTTCATGGATCATGTCCTTGTCTTTCTCACACTTTGACTTCAGGGTTCCTTTCCTGAATACAAAATCAAAATTTCCTCTCAGAGGGAGGTGTTGGTTCATAAGACTTAGGAAGTCACTAAAACACCATATATCTGGGAAAGTTGAAACTTGCAAAAACTCTCCAACAACTTTCCTTGGTGTTACAGACCAAGGGAGGATTGCGTGGTGGGCGGGGGGGGGGG
Source organism: Montemys delectorum (assembly GCA_019843815.1). Classification (NCBI taxonomy): domain Eukaryota; kingdom Metazoa; phylum Chordata; class Mammalia; order Rodentia; family Muridae; genus Montemys; species Montemys delectorum. The sequence continues at coordinate 23,493 of JADRCD010218785.1, forward strand.
GGGGGCAGGAATGCTAGGTAGGCTCAAGATTAGCTGAGCTGTGAATAGATCCTCAGAGAGCTTTCATGAGTAGCAATCCTGTGTTAGGCTGTGCTTTTCCATACACAGCTGCTTTTTCTTTTAGTTATGCCTGCTAGTGTAAGTGACCCCTTACCCACATTTCTCTGAATAACCCCAATAAAAACTCACTGGTTCACTAAAACAAACAAACAAATAAAGACCATCCCACTACTTGTAATACTCTAGTTTTCTAATCTCTTTTAAGGACACATGCCACTAAAATTCTTTTTGTTTAATTACTTGATTTTCTCTCCTTCTATACGGTGCAAACTCCATGAGAAAAGGGTGTCTTCTGCCTTGTTCTTATCATATCCTCAGTGTCCGGAATAGTATATGTGATGCTTAGAAGGAACTCAACCAATATTTACTGAATGAGAAAACACAGTTAACATTATATTCTTATAGAGCATCTCTATTGGTGACGCGATCAATAATACTAACACCACCTTTAATAAATCATTGTCAACCAAGCCAATCTTAGACTCTGCAGTGTATCTTCCTTTTGATATTTTATATGAGCTTTAAAACCATTTTAAAGCTATAAGGCATCATTGTGGCCAGACACCTTTTGCTACAGTTGGGATTTTGTTCCTCTGTAGTCTCACCTAAAGTTGATGATCATCATCCGTTATTTCAAAGCCTTTCTAAAACTGAGAATGTTTTGTAAATCACCAACTTCATTAGGTAGCCTTACAGATAGACTAAATTCTTCATTGAGATGAAGTTAATTACTACCTCACTGAAATGTCATTGTTTATTAGAGATAAGTGGCTAAGCGGTGCAAAAGCAAGAGAGCAAAGACATTCTCCTTCTGAACAAATGACTTGAGGTAGACATTTAGGAAATATCTGGTTGTAGGTTTATTGATTGCTGTCTTCCCTGGAAAGTGAAGGCCATAATAAACAGGAGTGACAAAATATTATGAGTGATATAATTAAACCCATAGCATAGCAGAAAGTAACAGTGTTTATAGTTAGCACATCTGTCTTTGAATCGAGCCATACAAAAATTATATAACTCTCTGAAATTCAATTTCTGAACAAATGGCATTGATAATGCTGCCAATCTCACCAAGCTGCTATGTCCACAGGCACATAGCCAAAGCACCAAACATAGCCCCCATCATGATAGACTGTCAATAGATATGGGTTGAATCTGAGGCTCCAAATGTTCTTTTAAAAGTACAAAGTACTATGAATGGATAATTCTGAGTTATCCATCATTTTGATATATTAAGCCAGACATTTGGACTCAAGGTAACAAGGTAACATCGTAAGAGGGTACCAATGAGCTTCAGAGAAGAGGGGGGAAAGCATCTTTTGGGGAAGTCTTTGTTTCTGAACCCTTGGTGATTTTTCTCCATTCTAACTATTCACCATCTTCAGAAGGAACTTTTCACATGGGACTTTGGGAAGTGAATTGTCGTGGCTATTCCTGGTTGTCAACTTGACTATATCTGGAATGAACTACAATCCAAAGTTGGAAGGTTCACCTATGACCCCGATCTTGAGGCTGGGAGATACAAGTTTCTGGCCTGGATCTTGGCATGCAGATCTTGAGGCATAGTGGCTATGAATCCCAGAGGACTAAGGCAAGGAGATCTCTGAGTTCAAGGTCATCTGGGATAAAGCAAGGTCCAGATCCAGGCGTGGTGACACACACCTTTAATCTGGGCCACACCTTCTGCTGGAGACCTGCATAAGGACACTGGAAGAAGGAAGATTCTCTCTTTGCCTGCTTGCCTTGTGGGACTGAGCGACTGCTAGATCCTTGGACTTCTATTCACAGCTGCTGCTGACCATTGCTGGGGAGTTGCACTGTAGTCTGTAAGTCATCAACAAATTCTCTTACTATATAGAGACTACCCATAAGTTCTGTGACTCTAGAGTATGCTGACTAATAAATACATGGATCTAATGCATTCTTTCTAGTGTGGAAGTATCAAGGACCTTCCATCTTAGACTATGCCCTCCACCTAAGAAGAGACTTTTTAAAACTTTTCAAGTTCTTAACTAAGCCTACTCATACATCCCTGCCCAGGATAGATAGGCTCCTCACAGTGTAGTGCTGTCCAGATTCTAGAAAACAAAAATATTGGCATATTCTTTCTTCATTGCCTGCCCATGATGAGATATACTCAGAAAAGTAAAGCTCTCAGAGTCAGAGCATTGGACAGAAATGTTATGTCTACTAAATACAAAAGGGGCTTTGTTTTATATCTCTTTGTACTTTCATTTTTTTTTCTGGTAATCCAATTTGGAACAAGAGCATTTTTTACATACACTTGACCAGAGATTTCAAAAAGTAATTCTTCACCACAGGTAGTTTGACAGACTCCCTGGAGCAAACCCATTTCTTTGTGGCAAGAAAGTGTGGTACTGAGGTCAGCATACGAGTTCCCTTTGTTTTGGGTTTGATGCTCCAGAAATACTGATCAATGTTTTGTAAAGACTGCCTCATTTAACTTACACAAAATACATGATATTCTCTCATTGGTTAAAAAAGGACCAGGGTTATAGCTCAGTCAGCAATTCCCAAGCAGATATGAGGCCTTACATCCACACTCAGTACCCTCCACCACACACACGAGGCCAAATGAGGTTTGAAAGCTTTTTGAAGGTCATACACACAGGCAGTGGCAGAATTATGTCCTCTGACCCCAGTGGGTTGCAAGGACGAGGAGCTAGGAGACCTGCACTACCTGGCACCCTAGGGTGTATGAGTAGCATTTTCTCTCTTCTCTTTCTCTTCTTTCTGTGTCTTCTCCTCCTCTGGTATCATTTATTCTCCTCCATTCTTTTTCTTTTCTTGTCCTCTCTTCTGTCTCTTGTCCTCCAAGATATGTTCAGTTAACAGGCTAGACTGTGAAGTCACCATGGCCTCTGAACTGCATATATGATGTATTACTCTCACCCTGCTCAGAGATGTTGAAGGGTGGATCAGGGAAGGGGCATTTAACTCGCATTCTTGTCTAGCACAGGGAAATGGAAAATTCCATTGCCCTTAGATCATAAATGGATGTTACTAGAATGAATTTCAATGAATAACATTGATTTTTAACCAACCTAAACAGCTATATTATTTTGCAAGAAAACATGTTCTGCTAATAAATGCTGATTGCCTAGACTGCATACAAATATCATGATGCATTAAAAGTTTAAGTATTGTATAACTCTTAGCAGAAAACACATTATTTCTGCATAAATGTGCCTACCCCTGAAGTTAGGAAAAATTGACATGTGCACATATGGGTACATGTATAGCCAGAACCTGTCTTTCATAAAAACTGACACCCAAAGGTAAATGTCATGTCAGCATTCTTTCCCAGATTCCTTTATTTCAGAGTTAGCTCACTTCTTTACAGTAGGTTTGTCTGTTGCTCTGTAGTAATGTCTCCTAGCCATGACCCTAGGAAGTACAGGCTCTGCTTTCCAAAGAAGGGGATCAGATTTAGCTACCGAATCTGGTTTAGTTGTGAAGTAAAGTAGTCCCTTTAACACTCTGACTGTATTTTCACCTAATGCTACTTAGAAAATGGTTACATTTTGCAAGGAATCTGAAAGATCAAAGAACCAATTTCTTCTGACAGAATGATTCATCCATGTTCTGGAAAAAAAAACATTTCATGCAAAATACCCAGGCAATAAATAAATTTTAATGAGTATTTTAATTAACGTATTCCTAAGCTCATAATAAAGTAGCACAATGTCCAAAGTAAAAACTAAAAATTAGATGTATCTTAGGGAGCTATTCCCCTTAGTCCATCTTTTATTTGTATTCATATCTCTCAAGGGTCTGTTTTGATGAGTAGACCTTTTGTTTTCAACTTTAACAAAGGCCACACAATTGGAAGTTACTAGAATGGACTCCCACTTCTTACTGCATTATCTAGGATTTTTTTTTTTTTTTTGCATTCTCTTCAAATGAATTTTCCTTCTCCAACTTTTCAAAGATTTTTCTCAAATTAATTTTGATCTGGAGAAAGACAAGGCTCTAGATTTTCTTTTTCCATAGGAGTATCAGTTATATGAAGCAGATTTAATTAAAATATTTGTACCTCATTTACAAAACCAGCCACCCACACAAGAGAGGAGGATCCCCATCCTGTTCTCATGGATTAACCCGCCAACCGTACTGTAGAGGGGTTTGGTCTGGGTTATATTAGCATCTCTGTAACTCTTGAAACCAAATGATGAAAGTCCTATAACACTGTTCTTTTTCAAAGTAATTCTGGCTATGCTAAAGCTCATGTATTTCATATCTATTTTTGAACCATCTTGTCTATTTCTTTACACTAGCTTGCTTTTTGGTCCTACTAGATCTATTCTACCCTTTACTATTTCTATGTGGAATCTAGACATCAGTCCAGGGATAACAGATGGCTTAACCCTGCTATGATTTTTCAATCCATAAGTGTGTTCTGCTCATCTTTAGGATTTTTTTTCATTTACTGTAGTATGCTCTCTAGATTGGGTAAAGAGGCATGGATAGCTTGTTTTATTTAATCTTGAATATTTTACTGTTACTTTTTAAATTATTAAAATTCACATATTAAAAATGAAGTTGATAATTATGAGTATATAAAATATATGTAGCCCAAATATTTTTGTATACTTACAAAGGATGTTTGTGTTTTTGTATATATTACACAGGATGTAAGCATCCTGTGATCTCGCTAAACTCTCTTACTAGCACCAGTGGTTTATGGAGAGACCATAATTAGAGTTTTACAGTACAAATCATGTCTGCTGGGAAAAACTTGCAGTGTTGCCTCTTCACTTTTAATTTTATGTGCCCTCTATTTTTTCTTCCTTGCCTTATTAAAATGACTCAAATTTACTTAACCATGTGTTAAAAAAAAGTGGTAAAAGGGAAAGACTTTGTCCATTTCTAGATTACAGAGAAGAGGGATCAATATTTCATAATAGTTCAGCATCAAGTCTGATGCCAACAGTAGGTTTTTTATAGATGTCCTTTTGTCAGACCAAGAATATTGTCTTGTATTATTAATTTACTATGAACTTTTATTAAACAGGAAGGTTAAATTTTGCTAAATCCCTTTGTGTTGAGAGGTTCTAAGCCCTTTCCTTTATACACCTTGATGGTTTGCAAATGACAAATGAAGCTTGCAATCATGGACTAAAGATTGTTTAATAATAATGTGTCCTTATATTCTGCCAGATTTGATAGGTAACATTTTGTTGTTTACATTTGTACCCCAGTTCATAAAGGATACTACTTAGGTTTTACTTCTTATGACACAGTTGAGAGGTTTAAGTATTGAGGTTGTGGTGGCTGTTGAGTGAATTGGGAAGTCCTTTACTCCTCTCTGCATTTGAAAGGAGCCTGTGAAAAAACATCACTACTTCTTCCTCAGAGTTTGGTAGAACTGCTGGGTAAAACAAAGTATCTTGAAATTGAAAGTTTCAGATTAGATCTGGAAAGTTTTAGATTAGAAATGCAGGTTCTTTAATAGATATGAGTGTTTTTTTAGATTTTTATTCTGTGGTATCACTTTTAGCAATTTATGTTTCCAAAGAGATTGAAATGTTATCTAAGCCATTACATTGGGTGAAGAAAATGATTCACTATATATCCTTAGAACACTGCCTGCTGGATCTGCAGGGATACTTCTCATCTCTGATTTTTATAATTTTGTTAATATTTATATTTTGCAGGTAAGTTACATAGCAGAAGATATTTCCAAAGAAATGTCAGTGATTAGGGGAGATAAGTATGTATAGGTACACATATATTACACACATTATCTGTATACAGATATGTGTGTATCTGTGTAAATATAGATATAGATAGATAGGTAGATAGATAGATAGATAGATAGATAGATAGATAGATAGATACCTTTATGTTATACAATGGAAATTAGAGGGAATGAAGATCCTGAATAAATTAACTCATAATTCTAAAAGAGTAATAAATATTGAGGAAATATTGCAAATGTAAGAAGTTTTTTAGAACTGCTGAGCTATTCAGACATGCAACTTCATTAAGCACAATTCAATACAAAATCAAGATAAGTAAAAGTAAATCTATAATTAAAATAAAATTACTTCATGCCAAAAATAATGTCTTTAAAGAAGTCCTAAGAGACTAGATATATATCTCACTTGTATAGAATAAGATTTAAATGTCAAAACTCCTAGAATTAATAACCAATTAGGGACATTATAAGCACAAAGTTAACAATTGTTTGTCTATATGTCATAAATGAACATATTAAATGTGAAGTTAAAAATGTATCATTCACATTAGTATCTCAAAAATGAAATGTGATTTTAAAAAAACTATAACATGTATATAAAACTTACAAAACTCTCATGAATAAAACCAAAAACCCTGTGAATAAATTCAAATAAGAAAATTGTTGGGAGGTATAGGTTGGGTCAATACTGTCAAGAGGCCAGTTCTTTCCAACCCAATGAACAAATTCATTGTAAGCACAGCAAAACTCCCAGAAAGTAGTTCTGTGGCTACTGGCCCACCACATTAGCTAACAGTTATATGCTAAGACAAATGAGCATGTAAAAGAAAGAGTAGAGTTAAATGGCTGATTTCAGGACTTAGTATAAATCTACAGTAATCGAATCAATGTAGTATTGTTAAAGAATAAACAGATGAATTTGTGAGCCAGACTTTGGAGCCCAGAAATAGACATAGACGAGAATTGGTAATGGAGGGACAAAGGGACAAAGGGCCCAAGGCAACACAATGGAGCAAGGATGGTGTTTTCAACAAACAGTGTTAGAATGGACTTCCACAAACCTAAAAATAGATATAGAGTTTTAACTTTCCACAGAAGTTTAACTCAAGTACTGCTCCACATGGCCCAGAGATCCAGATTTGAGTATCTCTCAACCTCAGGCTTCTTGTTGCCGTGGATACTAGCTAATGCAGAGATTCCTAAGTGCTCTACGTGCTATGAATTACATGACAGTAAGTGATTCACTATAAAAGGGACATTGCTATTGTCCGCACTCCACACTCCTGCCAAGTCACAGGGAATATCACAGAAGAAGTGAGAGAAAGAAGGAAAGCTCTGGAGAATGGAGAGGAGAGCTGTGAAATGCTGCCCTCTGGACATGGCATGGCTGTTACATTTATGAAGTCACAGGAACTGTGGCTCCTTGTTCGAGATTGAGCATGTTAAAAATTCTAGCAGAGTGGGTGATTCGAAGGCCCCATCCTGACCTGAGGGGAAGAAGGCTGCTACAGAGGGCAGACCATTTATATCAAGCATGGCCTATGGTATGTTTTTTACTTACCAAGAGATAACACCATACCCAAATGCATCACGAATAGGCTCAATGGGTTATTGTTTGTTTGTTTGTTTGTTTGTTTTAAGAGAACTTGAGCAGGAAGGGAGATACATTGGTGAAAGGAGAAAATGGATGGAGTGGGAGTCAGATATGATCAAAATATATTGTATAAATCAATGAACATTTCAAACAACAACAAAAGAGCAAGGCATGTGCCACATACCATTATCCCAGCACTCAGGAGGCCAAGGCAGGCATATCTCTAGAAGTCCAAAGCCAGTCTATTTTATATAGTAACTTCCAAATAAGCCAGAGCTACACAGTAGGGTCTTGTTGAAAAACAACCTAGATGTAGTAGCCTAAATGTTGCAACTTTATTGAGAACACAGGCCACCAGGAAGTTAATAGCCATTAGGACTTTGCCTTCATAAAGAAGACTGGTGTCTTATAACAGGGCCGCAGGGAACCAGCTTTGCCTCTCCTGTCTGTCATTCTGTCTCTTCTGCGTCATGAAGCACAAAACATCCACTGCTCCAGATGGCCTTCCCCTTCTGCCCCATGAGGATACAGCCTGAAGTCATCATCCTGAGAGAAGAGATGCTTTACCCTACAACCAAATTCATTTGTTTCTTTAGAACTAAACAATGTATAGTTTTTATAAATTACTATTTGCAAATTTACCCAATCTATGGTATTTTGATGCAATAATGCAATTAAGATAAGCAAATGAACTTCAGCCTAAAATGAAAAACATCATAAAACTTCTAGAAGACAATCTAAGAATCTACTCAGATGGATTTGGTTGTAAGAATGACTTTTTAGAAAAGCCACCAAAAATATGATTTAAAAAGAAAAAAAAAAGCACCCAGGGAAAGTGGGGGGGGGGGCTAAGCATACTTCATTAAAATTATAGACTTCTCTCTAAGAAAGACATCAGGAAGATGAGGAGAGAAGCCATAAACTGAGAAATACTCACAAAAGATACTATCTAAAATATACCAATAACTCTTAAACCCAACAACAAGAAAAGAAACAAGATTAAGAGTAATCTTAATTAGGCGCCTCTTCACAGAGGATAAACAGATGGTAGGCATGCCCATGAAAAACTGTTCTATATCCTATGTTATGAGGGTTACCTATTAAAACAACAGCAACATCACTGCATACTGACAAGAGTGGCCAACATTTGAAACGCTGACAGCATCAGCTGCTGGCAAGGCTATGAAGTAGCAGGAACTATCACTCATAGCCAGTAGGAACGTAAAATGGCACGCACCACCTCCTTGGAAGGCAATTTGGCACTTTCTTAGGAATTAAACATTCTTACCATATGATCTAGCAATTATAGTCTTTGGTATTTACCCAATGGAATTGAAAACGTCTGTCTACGTCGGAACCTTTCGGTGGACGCTTATAGCAGCTTTATACATAATTGCTACACAAGTAGGGAGTAACTAAGATGGCCTTTAGTAGGTAAATAGTTTAGAAAAATTGGTGCTTCCAGACCTCAGTACTAAAAGGAAATGAGGTATCGCTTAGCACTAAAAATAAATGATCTGTTACGCCATGAAAAGACCGAACATACATGTATACATATTACTAAGTGCAAAAAATCCAATCTGAAAAAGGCTGTTAGATTTGGATGTATCCCCTATAAACTCATGTTGAAATTTGACTATGATTATAGTGGTGGGAGGGGCCGTTCAGGGATGAACGAATAAATATTCAAAAGGGGTGTCTTTCTTTTGGGACTGAGTTAATTATTCTGGTGATGAGTTCTTCTCTCTTAAGACTGAGTCAGCAGTTCCAGCTAAATGTCATTATTACGTTCGGTCTGCATGTCTTTCCCTGCCATTCTGCTTCTGCTATGTTATGATATAGTATGAGGCCTTTGACAATGTGGACACCTACTGTAGGACTTATAATTTCTAGAACTTTGGGGCAAATAAACTCCTTGCTTTTAAAAATAATATAGTCCGATGTATAACTATAGAAAATGAACCAAGCTGTTCATTGGAAATGTTTCAACTGTATGGAATAGTTACGAAGTCAAAATCATAGAGACAATAAAAATATTGGTTTCCTGGGGCTTGGGGGGAAATGAATGAATACAAAAGGCAGAGAGAGATTTTAGGGTGGTAGAAATACTCTGTATGATACTAGCATACTGATTTCAACAGGATAGTACAAAGAGTCTTCACATGACTAAAGGAGAAAAGGATGATTTAACATACACAAAATGATAAATTTGATATAGTACATAAAAGAATGAAAGAAATTATAACAGCTTATTATATTGAAAATTCTTTTAAGATAACAGCTCTCAGTTGATTAGGCACAGAATAGTGGATCAGGACCCCTTGGGTCAACCTTTTTACAAGAGGTCACCTAAGACCATAGAAAAACACAGTTATTTATGTTATGATTAATAATAGTAACAAAATTATGGTTATTAAGTAGCAACAAAAATAATTTTATGGTTGGGGTAGGGTGACCACAACATGAAGATCTGTATTAAAGGGTTGCAGCATTAGGAAAGTGAGAACTCACGAGTATAGCCACATATAATCTCAAAGCTTACATTTTACTCAATGGCCAAAGGCTAAAAGCTTTTCCTTGAAGACCAGGAAAAGACAAACATACCCACTGTTGCTTCTTCCAATCAACATATTACTGGAGGAAGTCCTAGCCAGAGCAATTAGATGAGAACAGCAAACAAAGACATCTGGAATACACTCATTTGCATCTGCAGATTACACAATCTTACACACAGAAAAATTCTAAATTGCCACAACAGAAGTGTAAGAACAAAATTCAGTCAAGTGGCAAAATACAAAATCAACATATAGAAACCATATACAGTAACAATACATTTTCTAAAAAACACAAAGCAAAAAAATACTCTCACAGACAATAGTATGAAAAGGAGGAACAAATTTACCCAAGGAAGTAAATGATCTCCATGCCTAATGCTGTAACATATCAAGAAAAAAAAATCAAAAGGAGAGGCAGGGACTAGAAAGGTATCCTGTGTTCTTGGGTTACAAAAGCTGGCACTCTTATTGTGTCTGTACTTCCCAAAGCAAATCTAGAGACCAAATATAACTCTATTAAAGTTCTAATAACATGTCCCTTGGAAATATAAAGAAACAATCCCAGCCATAAAGTACTGCATAGTCCAGAACAAACTACCACATTAGCCAATCTAAAAATTACACAGTTATAGTTTTCAAAAACCACATAGTATTTGGATAAGTGGTGTGTGCCTGCAATCCCAGCTCCTTGCATGTAAAGGCAGAGGGATCACTGCAGCTTGTAACTGAGAAACCGGCCTGTGCAACGTAAGAAGATCGTTTCTCAAGCAAGTACAGAAAACAAAACAAGACCTCAGCATGGGCTTGGCATACACACAGATATAGAGACCAAACAAAGACAGTATAGAGCCCAGAAATAAATCTATGCAGTCATCGATCTTCAGCAAAGATGGCAAAAATATGCAACAGAGGAAGAGATGATCTTCATTGAACAGTGCTGGAGAGCCTGAATAAGGTTAATGCAGGAAAATGAGTTCCCACACCACACATAAAAGTCAAATCAAAATGGGCTGGGGGTGTCGATGAGAGACTAAAACCTACTAGAAGCGCACAAGAGAAAACCTCCTCACATTGGTCTAGGCATCTAAGTTCTCGACTCCAACCCCAAACCACAAGTAACAAAATCAAAAATACACACACACACACACACACACACACACACACACACACACACGGCACTCCATCAAATTAAAAACCTTTTGTGCACCAAAAGAAATGAACATTGCAGGAGAGTGAAGAAGCAATGTACAGAATAGGAGAAAGTATTAGCCAATTATATATGTGAGGAGGGGTCAGTATCTAAAATGTACACGATTTAAAAGCCACAGCAGGGAAATAAAAAAATCTGACAAAGTATCAGACAGAGGACTTGAGCAGATACTGCCTAAAAGCAGAAGTGTAAGTGAGGAATAGGTATTTGAAGACCAGATCAACGTCATTAGTTGCTATGGAAATGCAAAGTAAAATCCCAAAGAGCTACTACACTACCTGAGTTTGAATGCCTGTTATCAAAAGGACAAGAGCTAGGGTTGTTGGGAATGTGCAGAAAGTTTCTTCTGTTCATTGTTGGTAAGACTATATGCAGTATAGCCAATAAAGAAATAGTGTCTCAGAAAATTAAAGAGAGAACCAGATTCCCCAGCAATACTACTACATGGTATATATCCAAAGGAAATGAAATTAGTACATCAAGGGACATCAGTACTCACATGCTTATTAAAGCATTATTTACAATAGCCAAGATATGGAATCAATCTAAGTGTTTATCAACACAGTAGATAAGGAAAATATGATATATATATATATACACATATATATGTGTGTGTATATACACACACACACACACACACACACACACACACACATATATATATATATGACAATACTCTTTTGCATCTAAAAAGAAAGAAATCCTGTCATTTGCAAAATCATAAGTAAATTTAAGGGACATTTTATTTTGTTTTAAATATAACTGAGGCAGGGAGATTTTTGTATCAAAGTATTCTCTCTGGAGGCTTGTGTGTTAAATACTGAGTCCCTGACTGGTGGGCTCAAACACTAAGACTTATAAGGAGATTAAATACTTTAATGAGTTCATCCATTAACGAGTTCATACTGAATGGTTATTTGAAGGAAGTAAATTGCTAAGTAGGGTTCTAGCCACTCTTCTCTCTCCTTCCCTGGCTGAATGAAGTAAGCATCTTTCCTCTGTGTGACCTTCATCGGCTACATTCTCACCACAGGCCCGCAGCCACAGAGCAAGCAGATCATAGACCCAACGCTCTGAAATGGAGCCAAAAGAAATATTTCTTTAATTAGTGTCTGCCAGGCATTTAGATTACAGTGATGTAAAGCTGAAGAATGAATATACATATACATATACATATACATATATACATATACACAAACATATACACAAACATATACATAAACATATACATAAACATAAACATATACATATACATATACATAAACATATACATATACATATATATCCTACATTCAGAAAAATAAATACTATATGACCCCAATTACATCTAAAAATTTGAACTTGTAGAGACAGAAAGAATAGTAGTTACCATAAGTTAGTGTGGGAAGAAAAATGAGATGTTGGCCAAATGAAACAAAGTTTCTTTAAATAACACAAATGTATTCTAAATGTCTATTATACAGTATAGTGAAAGCAGATATTGAATGTTCTGTGATCACCAAAAAATGAGAAGATGTGAAGTGATGGATATGTTGATTGGATTGAGTTTGTTTTTTAGTCAGTGAACCATGGTCATGAAAAAACGGTATTTCATGGTTGGGAAAGAGTTGAACAGTAAGAGAGAAAAAGCAACAGACAAGAAGAAGGGATTGCTTCAAGTCCCTACTTGGGCATATTTGAGTTATGCGATTCCACACAAGTCATCAATAAAGCCTCTCTTTACAAAATGGAGGCAATGATTTCTCTTGAAGTTATGGGAGAGATAAAAGAATGAAATACAATCAAGGCACTCTGGAAACTGCAATAAACCATATACCATCACAGATGACTACAAAGCTCTTAGAAACATATACAGGATATAATTTTTCTTCCAGCCCCAAAAATTATATACATCAGCTACATCCATAACTGTAGCCGTAGTCTCTGGGGCTCAGCTGCCTGTACTTACCTGGTAGGACTTAAGCTGCTTTTCTCCTGACTATGGGTACATTGCTTCTTCAAAGACAATTCTCTGGTCACCTGAGGGGTGGTCTTGACAACCTCCACACACTAAATCAATAAATGCAAACCCATGTTTCCAGTGGGGATTTGGCCCTAGATCTGAGTGGCCCATAGGAGCATGAAATTATAGTTATCTAAATTTACTAAGGGAGTATTAAAGGGAGGAGTGAAAATGGGAACATTCCAATAGAGGACAAAGATAACTAGGATGAATGTGACATTTGTTCTAGTTCTTATCCAGGCCCCTTCTGCCCCATTAATTCATGGTCTCAGTCCGTACCCAGCACCTAAAGGTTGGATGGTTGTACCTTTCCTTTCAATAGAAGATTTATGTACCCACCACCACCATCGCTCAAAATCTGTGAATAAAGGGGGAAATTAATTAAGTTTTCCTCTATTGCATATTCTCAATCTTACCAATCAACAAAGGCTATGAAGATAATACCAGTAGTCAATGACAAAGAAAATCAACATTGTAAGTCATCCAACTTCTTCATCCATCTTTGAGGTGAGATAGAGAGATTTCTGAAAGTCTGATACGGAATTCTCCGAGTACTCCCATTGTGCTTCTTAAATGCCTTCAGACAGTGGGAAATCTCCCCATGATCCTACCAGCACCCTGCCTTGTAATACCTGCCTTCACTGGCTTGGGGAGGCCTCGTGATAACTACCATCAACAACCCAAAATAAACTGTCTGGATATCAGAAGTATCCTCATCTTCCTATGAGCCACAGTACATCAGCCAGAAGGGCCAGCACTTAGAGACAGGAAGCTGTGACCCAAATACTAGAACCTAGGTTATTGTGGTCTCTAAAGCTTTGCAGCCTTAGAAGAATAGAGATCTGATAAGGGATAGAGACTTCACCAAGTGCAGGCAAAGAGATAAATGATGAACAATAAATACCAAAAAATTCAGTAGACTAGGATAGGTAGGCAAAGAAGCCAGGGAGCCTGGACTCCAGTCCTGATCAGGTACTTGCCACTGCGTCCCTATCAAAAGCACCATGGGGAAGGGATAGCATTACTGAGACTGTAACAACTGCCCTTTGTCAACATTTCATTTTTTGTTGTTTTAGTTAGTTAGTTGGTTGGTTAGTTAATTTGTTTGTTTGGTTGGTTGGTGTGTGTACATGCATGTGCGTGTGCGTGTGCGTGTGCGTGTGTGTGTGTGTGTGTGTATGAGTTCAGGTGCCCTTGGAGGCAAGAGATGGGAGATCCTCCTAGAGTTGAAGTTACAGGCCATTGTGAGCCATTTCATGTGGGTGCTGGAAACCAAACTAAAGTCCTCTGCAAAAATCAGTACATGCTTTTAACCACTGACCACATCTCTAGCCCCACAAAAGGCCATTCTAGTCTAAACATTTGGTAAGTCTAACTTAAACTCAGCCCATAGTTAGCCTCATTTGGCTTCTCAGAGGCATTATAATATAGAGAGCTGGGATCTGCAGGGAGCCAATGAAGGAGAATGTCATATGATATAAGATGCCAAGCAATTGTAGTGTGGATAAGCTCTGAGGAACCAGGCTGATCAGAACTATGAGGCAGAGGTAA
>JADRCD010218786.1:8387-26815 GCA_019843815.1 Montemys delectorum
TTTTTTTTTGTTTTGTTTTGTTTTGTTTTGGTAAACCAGCTAGCTTTTAGGGTAGAAAATAGTTTTAGGAGAGAAGATAGAATGTTAAAGTTACTTGTCCTGCAGAACAGTAACAAAACATGAGCTTTCTGTCACTATTGCTGTGGATGTAGTTTGGGGACAAGTTCCTAATTTCTGGGGTTCAATTTCAAGCACTTTAAAACAAAGAAAAATGTTTACACTTAATGCATACTGGACACCATAGACAAACCATTTACAAATGAAAGGGTTCTCTTGTTCCATGGTTTTATGGTAAATCCATATAACACTGCAGGGAATATGTGGCAAAACCTCAAAAGAGAAAAGAAGGGGTCTCAACAATTCCCTTTACCATATGTTCCTATTGAACTGAAAACTTTTTTTTTTTTTTTTTTTTTTTTTGGTTTTTCAAGACAGGATTTCTCTGTGTAGCCCTAGCTGTCCTGGAACTCACTCTGTAGACCAGGCTGGCCTTGAACTCAGAAATCCACCTGCCTCTGCCTCCCAAGTGCTGGGATTAAAGGCGTGCGCCACCACTGCCCGGCTGAACTGAAAACTTTTAAGTATGCCCATTTGTGGCATTCTGAATCCCAGTGAGAACAAAAGTAAAAGGCACACATTTACATCTGGAGAAGAAAGGTTTAGAAAATATGGAATACACTCGAGATTCCCAAGAGTTTCGTACTGATATAAGCATTTCTGGGAAAATGATGTGAGGATGTTGCTTCATAGTGAGGCATCTGCCTAGCATCCTCAACATGCTGGGTTTAACACTCGATGCATAAAAACAAGGGACTGGATATACACAGTTTGCTTAGCATGCATGTGCTCTATATTACTCCTGCCTCTGCATGCTACTTGTCATGCTTATTCTTGTAATTTTAGCATGGTGAGGAAGACTCAAGGGGTCAGAAATTGAAGATCATTCTTAACTACATAGCAAGTTGGAGGCCAGGCTTGGGCACATGAGTCCCTGTCTTAAAAACCCAAGCAAATCTTGACATAAGAGAGGGCCTAAAATATGTCAATAAAATGATATGTTCCAAAAAGCATATGCTAAACTATTTTATACCTAATGAAATTTCTCAGGTTATATTAATACCAGTTGTTTCTTTTGAAAACTCACTTTCCTTACAAAAAAAGAGATCAAACATTATTTTGCTAGAGCGTATAAGTAGGGAAATATTCTGGTATGTTTAAATTATGTCCTTCTAAGAACACTATCTTCATTCCTCCATAAATAAAGGAACAATTGTGGTGAACTGGTCTTACCTCAATCCTATGGTTAAATCAACAGGAGTGTTGTTGGTCCCCAGTGTACCCAAACACTTGCACATTAAAGATTTGGATACAACCATGATAATCTTGATAGACAGGGGAAGCTTTAGGAGACTGGGCCTGGTAAAGCAAGTTAGGTCTTTGGAGAACTATGGTCTTGAAGAGTATGTTGAGAGCCCAGTGTCCTTTCTCTCTCCTTTCTCTTCTTCTGTACCACTGTGAGGTACTCTCTTCTAGCACACACTCCACACTGTTCTGTGGCACTTTGTCCTTTATAGGCCCAACCATCAGAACCAACCAGTCATTGACTAGAATCTCTGACTCTAGTCAAAGTAAATGTTTCCTCTTTTTAAAGCTGGCTGATCTTACATGCATGTTACTGTAATAGGAAGCTGGACAATATAAAAGTATTGCTTACATTTTTAAAATTTTTTTCATATTCACAAACTCTCCTAAGGCTTCGTGCCCTCTAGAGAGAGCCCTGTAGGAGGAAGTGCTCTCAGAGTGTCTGCTGTGACAAGGTCCATGTGAAGAATGTGTCAGTTGCTGGGTGGAACATGCACAGCCTTCGTGCTCACTTTTCATGTACACCCCTGTTTTGGAAATGGGGGTGACACTGTCACTGAGTAACTTTATAACCACTCTAGGATGTGTCTCAAGAGACAATAAGTGATTCTTTTTGTCACTGATAGTAGAGTGGCTAGGTGCATCTTATGAAAGTGCCATGCATTAGTTTGGAGGATTTGAGGTGCCATACAGACCTAATAAAAACTGACTTGGGCAAGAAAGGCAGTTCGGATTTCAGTAAACATGAACAGAGGAATCTCACCATTGGTTCCTTAAGTCATTTGCAGGTGTCAGGCCTGGTATCCTGCTTGTTGGCTTCCCATGGAGCTTATTGTCAAACTTCAAATGACAACAGCCAGGACAGATTCTTGATATGGGAGGGCACACCTTCTTAGAAGGAAAACCCTCCTCTGAAACCAGAATACTGTTCTCCCAGTGTCAGTGCAAGTTTTAGCTGCAAGAGGAATGGAAATGAGAAGCCTCACAGGTGCCTCGTGACATTGGGATCTGGTGACAAGGAAGGGAAAAGGAAAAGCATAAGAACTTGAGTACATGTCTCAAAGCTCCCATATAAAAGCTAGGTAGGGGCAGCCAGAGAGCAGAAGTGGGTGGATCCCTGAAGTTCACTGACCAACCAATCTACCTAAACTGATAAATTCCAGGTTCAGTGGGAAACACTCTCTTAAAAATAAGGTGGAAAGACATTGAGGAGATATTCAATATTGACCTCCACACATGTGTGCATAATTGGGGTCTTGCATGCACATGTTCACGCGTGTGTGAACACATATAATAACATGTATATTCACTCTCCACCTCCCTCCTACACACAAAATGAACTTTTAGTAGTATCACTGGTCAGCAGCCCTAGTCTTCCAGCATATTTCCCTTAGGGTCATGGTTAAGAATGGCATAAGTTGGAGAAAACTTTGATACCAGTATGCTTTTATTTTTGAAGTTTATTCAATACAGATGACTGGCCAGTGGTGATCTCTGTGTTAACTGCTGTGTACTGCAAACAGTGGTGCAGCTAAGTGCAGAGAATAAGAGACTGTAAAGTGCTAATCTCTAATAGAACTTCTGCTTAACCCCTGGCCTATTGAAGGCTTGGGGATTAACCCAGAAGAGTGGGCAGAAAGGCCATAAGGTCAGAGTTAACAGAGAACTGCTGTGAAACAGTATTTTCTGGTCATGAAAGGGACATTGCACACATGAACTCACAGTGGATGTGACTGTATGTATAGGACTTACACTAGATCAAGCCAGCCAAAATCCTACCACCGGTTGGGCAGGGGTGGATAAAATCTTACCTATAGTTGAGGAGTTATTGGATAGCTGCTAAGAAACAAAAAGAGTCAAATTTGTTTAGGCATATGCCCTCAATAGTCTGTTGCCCATGTTTCTGTGGATAGCCCTACACCCCATGTATGTACCGACAGCACTAAGTTTCAAAAAGTATGTGCTGATGTATGGATAAATGGAGGCATCAGAGAAATTGAAAGGTAGACAGTGGGAAGTATATTTGATCAAAACATACCAGATTCATATATGAAATTCTAAAACAATACATTTTGAAAGTTAAAAACTTAATCTTAATTTTATGCTTGGAAATAAAAATCTAATGTTGGGTGTTGCCACAGGTCTCTAACCCAATACTTGGAGACAGAGACAGGCAGATCATAGGCAGTTATTGATTAGCTAGTGTAGCCAAAATCTTGAGATTTTGGTTCAATGAAAAGATTTTTAGCTCGTAAAATAAAAGGAAAAGAAGAACACATCTTGACATCAGCCCCTGACCTCCACAGTGCATACAAGGGTACCAGCTGCACACATATGTAGACACATTGACACACACCACACATATGCACACAGTTTCACCCACCACACACACACATACATATTACACATGCACACACACACACATTCACACACCACATACACACGTTCTTACTACACATACACATTCACATACCACATACACACATTTACACCACACACAAACGCACACACACATACATTCATACACCACATACACACTTTTATACACCACAAAATACTCATTTATACCACACACACATTCACACATCACACAAACACACATTTACACTACACACATACATACATTCACACCACACACACATACCACACACACATACATACACAGGGAGAGAGACATAAAGAAAAAATTATTTTGTACTTAACATCTAATATGTATTATTTTGTACCTTTTTATTTTTTTTTATTGAAAAAAAGAAATAACCAAAGGGCAGACTGTGGCTTTGAAAGGAGTACCCAAGCCCACTGTCCCAGAGTGTCCTTCTGATTAAGCACTTGTGGATCTTGACAAAATGAAGGACTAGGAAAGGACAAAGAGCTTTTGCCTTTGCAGTTGGGAGGCCACAGAAATGACCTTAAAACTCTCAGTGATGCCAGCATGGAGTATCCTTGATAGAACAATCATCCATTTTTTTCTAGGCTGCCTGTCTACTGTCCATGACATGAGGTAATCCACTGATACTGCATGTTGACACAAAACTATAAAGCTAGTTAAAAGCCAAGTAAAAGTAACTGAAGAGGAGTATGTGTGATGTAGAGAAAACATCATGTGGGTCAGATGGTTCTAGAGGAGTCCATGCTACCTGCCTGGACATGTGGCCTATTTTTATTTGCATTAGTTATTTTTCTATTGCTGAGATAAAACACCATGGCTAAGGCAAAGGTTTATTCAACTTACGGTTTTGGAGGGTTTCTATCATGGCAGGAAAATATGGCTGCAAGCATCAACCATGATAGCTGGAGCAAAATCTGATGAGCCACAAGTGGGAAACAGTAAGCTACTCTCAGTGATATGCTTCTTCCAGTAGGGCACACCTGCTAACACCACCCCAAACAGTACCGTGAATTAGGGATGTGGATTCAAGTATCCAAGACTGTGGAGGGCGTCTCATTCAAACCACCAGCCATCTGAGTGTTTTTTCATGTTGGCCTGTGAAGTAACTGGTGTTAGAGTTCCTTGTAGGCTGTGAGTGCAACACACACTGTTGTTCATTGCTAAGTAGAGTTTCATTAGTCTTAGACTTTCTTTTTGAGCAAGTCTCACCATATATCCCAGGATTGTCTCAGACTGGTGATACTCCTAAGAATTTAGAATTAATATACAAAATGGTAGAAAATGTATCCATGATCATAGAAATGGCAATAGGTGAAATATCTTGACCTCCCTCCTTTACAATGGCAGGGGGATCTCTTTTATTACTCATTCATAAATTCAGTACTTAGTCCAAACCATTTTGTTTACCATGGATCAGTGAAATGACATAATTGTTTTTGTGAATTACACTCTGTTGGTTGAAGCCATCTGAGTCTACTCAGACTCAATGGCAGGCAACATTGAAAGAAATGTATAAAAGTTGGGGGCCTGGATTAATTTGTAGGAATTTTGTGTATACTTGTGCATGTTCTTGTGTCTGTAGGTGCATGTGTGTGGGTGTGTATGGATAGAGAACAATCTTGGTTGTCATTCTTCAGTGATTCATCTTGTTTTTTTAAAAAAAAACATTCCCTCACTGAGAATTGGGGATCTTATTTTCAGCAAGATTGGATGGCCAGTGAACCCCAAGGATCCTTCTGACTATTTCCCCAGCACTGAGATCACAAGTATGTGCCCCCATGCCCAATTTAAGTGGACGTTGTGGATTAAACTCAAGGCCCAGTGTCTGTATGGTAAGCCCTTCACAGGCTAATCTATCTCCCTAACCCTGACCACATCCTTTCTGTGATTCAACTTTGGTTAACTAAAGCTTCCTGATCCTTCTTAGAATGAAAAGCAGGGCTGTGGATGTGCCCAAGGTTGAAAAGAATGTCTGAACTTGGGAGGAGCTAGATTGTTTGTTTGCTATAATTTTTGAAACAGGGTTGCATTTTGTAGCACATGCTGGTTTCAAACACATGATCCTCCTGCCTCAGTTTCCTGAATGGTAATATATCAAGTACGTGTCACCATGCCAGGATGTGTGGAAGTAGAAGTTGCGTTTTAAAACTGTCATACCAACTCAGTGTCATTCCTATGCTATGTGTCAAGTAGATATGACATTCTCTTTATATGGAACTCATGGGGAATAGCCACAGATACAAAGCTACAATGCTATTGGATAGTCATTCACATAGGAAAGATATTAGGAATGAAGTAAATGTCTGGAGAGGCTTAAAAAATGGCCTGAGTGCTGAATTCAGAGGAGGGGCTCACGTGTATAAGGAGTAGCTAGTGATAAACTGGCCTTTATCTAGAGTGTGTATGTGATTCCAGTGCTTCTCCTTGGACAGAAATATTTGTGTTTCCACCCAGCTGAGTTTGTGCCCTGGACTGGGTTGCCTCTAGTGACTGTGCAGCTCAGCATTTGTAACAAGAAGGCTAAAGCTCTTAGAGCACAGCATCCTGATGAGCCATGGCTAAAGAGCTTTTAATTCTATGATTCTGAGCTATTGAGACCACTTTCTCTCCATTTTTTCACTTTCTGCCTCTGTGAGTTTGGTTTGTATCCCTTATAGTTCAACTGTGACTGAAAGTCAAGGCTCATTTTATCCCATGTTAATGTTCAGATGCAGGAAGAGGCTCTTGTCCCTTGGCCTCTTTTAAAAGTGACAAGTTGGATGTCCAGAGTGGAGACTCTGCTCTGGATCCCCACCACTGAGCCCACACCCCAGTTGCATCTTGGCCTCCCAAGTATTCTGACACATCTAGGAAAACAGGTGAGACCCCAAAACCCTGCCCCAATAATTGGCATAACTGGGACCCCTTGGACACATAGGTACCCTGCCCAGCCAGAGACCCACGCTCTTTCCAGTTTATACCTGTGCCTAGAGTGGAGCTTCTGCTCTGGATCCCCAACCACTCAGCCCACATCTAGATTCAGCATGACCCTCAGGAGTTATCACCCACGCAGAATTACAGGATCATAGAATCATAGGATCACAGGCTTGCAGGAGGGCTAGGTTGCAGTCAGAGACAACAAGACTGGTTAACACTAGAGATAACTAGATGGTTAGAGGCAAGCACAAGAATATAAGCAACACAAACCAATACTCCTTGGCAACATCAGAACCCAGTTCTCCCAACACAGCAAGCCTTGGATACCCCAAATACACATGAAAGCAACATTCAGATCTAAGATCTCACTTCATGAAGATGATACAGAACTTTAAGAAAGACATAATTAACTCCTTTAAAGAAACACAGGAGAACACTGGTAAACAAATAGAAGCCTGTAAAGAGGAAACACATAAATCCCTCAAAGAATTATAGGAAAACACAATCAGACAGGTAAAGGAACTGAACAAAACTGTCCAGGATCTAAAAATGGAAATAGAAGCATTAAAGAAAACACAAAGGAAGACAACCCTGAGGGAGGAAAACCTATGAAAGAGAGCAGGAGTCACATATGCAAGAATCCATCACCAACAGAATATAAAATCTCAGGAATAGAAGATATCATAGAAAATATTGACACAACAGTCAAAGAAAATACAAAAAGCAAAAAGCTCCTAGCCCAAAATATTCAAGAAATCCAGGACATAATGAAAAGACCAAATTTAAGATTAGTAGGAAAAGTGAAGATTCCCAATTCAAAGGGTCAGGAAAAATCTTCAACAAAATTATAGAAGGAAACTTTCTTAACCTAAAGAAATAGATGCCCATAATCATACAAGAAGGCTACAGAACTCCAAATAGACTCGACCAGAAAAGAAATTCCACCAGTTACTTAATACTTAAAACACCAAACCACAGAACAAAGAAAGAATATTAAAAGCTGTGTAGGGAAAAGGCCAAGTAACATATAAAGCAGACATATCAAAATTACACCAGACTTCTAAGTAGAGACTTTAAAAGCCAGAAGATCTTTGGAAGATGTCATACAGACCCTAAGAGAACAAAAATACCAGCCCAGGCTACTATACCCAGCAAAACTCTCAATTACCATAGATGGGCAAACCAAGGTATTCCAAGACAAAACTGAATTTAAACAATATCTTCCCACTAATCCACCCCTACAGTGGATAACAGAAGGAAAAGTCTAACATAAGGAGGGAAACTACACTCAAGAAAAAGCAAGAAATTAATCTTCTCACAACAAACCCAAAAAAGAGAAACACATAAACATAATTCCACCTCTAACAACAAAAATAATAGGAAGCAACAACCATTGGTCCGTATTATCTCTCACCATCAATGGACTCAATTTCTCAATAAAAAGACATAGGCTAACAGACTGAATATTTAAACAGAATCAAGTATTTTGCAGCATACAGGAAAGATAGACACTTCCTCAAAGTAAAAGACTGGAAAAAAATTTTCAAGCAAATTCTCCTAATAAACAAGCCATTCTAATATCCAATAATAGACTTTCAACCAAAAAAGATGGGAAAGGACACTACATACTCATAGGAAAAATCTACCAAGATGAACTCTCAATTCTGACCATCTATGCCCCCAATACAAAAGCACCTACATTTGTAAAAGAAACATTACTGAAGCTCAAAGCACATATTAAACCTCACACAATAATAGTAGGAGATTTCAGTACCCCACTCTCACTGATGGACAATCGTGGGAACAGAAACTAAACAAAGACACAGTGAAATTAAAAGAAGTTATGAACCAAATGAATTTAACAGATATCTACAGAACATTATCCCCTAAAATCAAAGAATATACCTTTTTCTCAGCACCTCATGGTACATTCTCAAATACCAACCATACAGATACAAGAACATTGAGTTAATCCCATGTATTCTATTAAATCACCACTGACTAAGGCTGGCCTTCAATAACAACAAAAACAACAGAAAGCCCACATACACATGGAAGCTGAACAATGCTCTACTCAATGATAATTTGAGCAGGAAAGAAATAAAGAAAGAAATTAAAGACTTTTTAAAATTTAATGAAAATGAAGGTAAAGCATACTCAAATTTATGAGACATGATAAAAGCAGTCCTAAGAGGAAAACTCATAGCTCTGAGTGCCTCCATAAAGAAATTGGAGAAAGCATACACTAGGTGCTTGACAGCACATCTGAACTCTCTAGAACAGAATGAAGCAAATATACCCAAGGGGAGTAGATGGCTGAAAATAATCAAACTCGGGGCTGAAATCAACCAAGTAGAAACAAAGAGAACTATACAAAGAATCAACAAACCCAGAAGCTGGTTCTTTGAGAAAATAAACAAGATAGATAAACCTTTAGCCAAACTAACTAGAGGACACATAGACAGTATCCAAATTAACAAAATCAGGAATGAAAAGGGAAACATAACAAGAGAAGCTGAGGAAATTAAAAAAAATAATCAGATCCTATTACTGATATCTATATTCAACAAAACTGGAAAATCTAGATGAAATGGATGATTATCTAGTCAGATACTAGGTACCAAAATTAAATCAGAATCAGATAAATGATCTAAATAGTCCCACAACACATAACACCTAAAGAAATAGAAGTAGCCATTAGAAGTCTCCCAACCTGAAAAAGCCCAGGGCCAGATCATTTTGGTGCAGAATTCTATCAGACTTTCAAAGAAAACCTAATACCAACTATTCCACAAAATAGAAACAGAAGGAACACTATCCAATTCTTTCTATTAAGCTTAGTTAGTCTGATACCTACACCACAAAAAGAACTGTCAAAAAAAGAGAACTTCAGACTAATTTTCCTTATGAATATCGATGCAAAAATGCTCAATAAAATTCTTACAAACCAAATCCAAGAACATATCCAGATGATCGTTCATCATGATCAAGTAGACTTCATCTCAGGGATGGTTCAATATATGGAAATCCATCAATGTATTCCATTATGTAAACAAACTCCAAGGAAAAAAAAACTCTTCAATACAACACCCCTTCATGTTAAAAGTAGTGGAGATATCAGGAAATCAAGGTACATACCTAAACGTAAAAGCAATGCATAGCAAACCAATAGCCAGCATCAAACTAAATGGAGAGAAAAATCAAAGTGATCCCATTAAAATCAGGGAGAAGACAAGGCTCACCCCCCCCCCTCTCCAATATAGTACTCAAAGTTCTAGCCAGAGCCATTAGACATCGAAAGGAGATCAAAGGGATAAAATCTGGGAAGGAGGAAGTCAAGATATCACTATTTGAAGATGATATGATAGGATACATAAGTGACTCCAAAAATTCTACCAGAGAGCTCCTAGAGCTGAGAAATAAGTTTAGCAAAGTGGCTGGACATAAAATTAACAAATTAGTAGTCTTCCTCTACTCAAAGGATAAATGGGCTAAAAAAAAATAAGGAAATAACAGCCTTAAAATAATACAAAACGTCTTGTGTGACTCTAACTAAGCAAGTGAAAGATCTGTATGATAAAGAACATCAAGCCTCTGAAGAAAGAAATCAGAGATCTTAGAATATGGGAAGATCTCCCATGCTTAAGGATTGGCAGGATTAATATAGTAAAAATTGCCATTTTACCAAAAGCAATTTATATATTCTATGCATTCCCCATCAAAATTTCCAATTCAATTTTACATAGGATTAGAAAGAGCAATTCTCAAATTCCTTTGGAATAACAAAAACAAAAAAAAAAAACCAAAAACCAAAAACCAAAAACCAAAAAACAAAAAACAAAAAACAAAAAAACAAAACCCAAGTAAACCAAAAACAAACAAACAAACAAACAAAGAAAAAACCCGGATAGAGAAAACTATTCTGAACAACGAAAGAACTTCTAGGGGAACCCTAGCTCAACCCTGTCTCTCTGACCTCAAGCTATACTATAGAACAACAGTGATAAAAAATCTCATGGTACTGGTACAGAGACAGACAGGCAGATCAATGGAATAGAATTGAAAACCCAGAAATGAACCCACACACCTATGGTCACTTTATCTTTGACAAAGAAGCTAAAACCACCCAGTGGAAACAAGACAGTATCTTCATCAAATGGTGCTGGTTCAACTGGCAGTCTTTGTGTAGAACAATGCAAATTGATCCATTCTTATCTCCTAGTACAAAGCTCAAGTCCAAGTATATCAAGGACCTCCACATAAAACCAGATTTGCTGAATCTCATAGAAGAGGAATTGGGGAAGAGCCTTGAACACATCAGCACAGGGGAATGTTTCCTCAGCAGAACACCAATGGCTTGTGCTCCATGATCAACAATTGAAAAAGGGACCTCATAAAATTTAAAAGCTTTCATAGGGCAAAAGATATTGTTACTAGGACAAAATGGCAGCTCACAGATTTGGAAAAGCGTTTTCCCAATCTTATATCCAATAGAGACCTAATATCTAAAATATACAAAGAATTCAAGAAGTTAGACTCCAAAGAACCAAATAACTTTTTTAAAATGGGGTACAGAGCTAAACAAAGAATTCTCAGCTGAGGAATACCAAATGGCTGAGAAGCACTTAAAGCAGTGTTCAACATCCTTAGTCATCAGGGAAATGCAAATCAAGATGACCCTGAGATTACACTTCACACCAGTCAGAATAGCTAAGATCAAAAACTTAGGTGCCAGCAGATGTTGGCAAGGATGTGGAGAAAGAGAAACACTCCTCCATTGCTGGTGGGACTGCAAGCTGTTAAAACCACTTTGGAAATAAATCACTTCTGGGCACATAATAAAAGATTCTCCAACATATAACAAGGGCACATGCTCCATTATGTTCATAACAGCCTTATTTATAAAAGTCAGATGTCCTTCAACAGAAGAATGGATACAGAATATGTGGAACATTTACACAATGGAGTACTACTCAGCTATTAAAAACAATGACTTCATGAAGTTCTCTGGCAAATGGATGGAACTAGAAAATATTCCAAGTGAGGTAATCCAGTCAAAAAAGAATACACGGTATGTACTCACTGAGAAGTGTACATTAGCCCAAAAGTTCATAATGTCCAAGATACAATCCACATACTATATGGATCTTAGGATGAAGGAAGGCCAGGGTATAGATGCTTACCCTTCATTGAGGGGTGAACAGGATGATCAGGGGAGGTGGAGGTAGGGGGTATCTGGGAGGGAGAGAGGAGGGGGAGGAAATAAGCAGGGCCAGTATCATGTACTGGAGAGAGAAGAGAGGTACAGAGGGTCAGGAAATCAAATAAAAGTATGTAGCAGTTGGGGATGAGGAAATGGAGATAGTCATTGGAGGATACAAGACACCAGGGAAGTGAGAGGCTCCCAAAGAGGATGACTTTAGTGGAAATGTGCAGAGAAGAGGGAGATAGAACCTGTAGAGACCACCGCCAGTAGATAGGCATGGCCCCTTCTTGAGGGATGGGGTCACCCACCCATCTCAAAAATTTTAACTCAGAAATGTTCCTGTCCAAAGGAAAGACAGGGACAAAAAAAGAAGCAGGGACTGAAGGAAGAGCCATCTTGGGACTGTCCCACTTGGGTATTCATCCCGTCTGCATACACCAAACCCAGACACTGTTGCTGTTGACAAGAGGCACTTGCTGACATGAATCTGGTTTGACTGTTCCTTGGGTGGTTCTGCCAGCAACTGACCAATGCAGATGTGGATGTTTGGAACCAAACATTAGACTGAGCTCGGGAATCCCACTGGGGGAGTTAGTGGAAGGACTGGAGGAGCAGAGGAGGATTGTAACCCCATAAGAAGAACAATGTTGGCTGGCCAGACCACCCAGGGTTCCCAGGGACTAGATCACTAACCAAGGAATGTAGAATGAGGGATCCATGGTTACAGATACATATGTAGCAGAGGATAGCCTTGTCTGACACCAATGGGAGGGGAAGACCTTGGTTCTGTTGAGGTTTGATACCCCAGTGTAGGGGGATGATGGAGCAGTGGGATGAGAGAGGGTGGGTAGATGGGGGAGCACCCTCATAGAGGTGAATGGGAAGGAGGAGGGGGCAGATGTTAGATGGGAGTTTGTGGAGGGGTAGCAGGGAAGTGAGATATCATTTGAGATATAAGCAAATGGAATGATTAATTAAAAACTAAATAAGTTTAAAATAAATAAAAGTTTCCTATTGACTTCATATCATTTTTAATGGGCCAGAATGAGGTGACAAGCAGCATCAGGGTGCTCTGGTTTGGCCATGGAGCTATCATTTTAATGACATGACTTCGTTATGAGGAAAGGGTGGTGGCCTGGCTCTAAGTAGTAACCATGGTATGCTACACCCACTGGTAGAGGCTAGCATGTCTTCGAATCTAACTTTGCCATCCATGTTCAAATGTCTTGTATCCCAGAAGTCTTTGAAGGTTTTTATGCCCCTGGGATATTAATTATCAGCCATACTGAAATCCTTTTTCTTTTTTTCCTCCATAACTGTGTTCACGTGCAATCTATAAATAAAGTTCTGGTTATTTATATCATAAACATGATGTTTGTATAAAAATATACCCCTGCTTTAGGAATATGATTGCTTATGGGATGGTGAGACTGGACAGGCACAAGAAAGCCTGTGGAGTAGAGACTTGGGTGAGTGAAGAGCTCTTCTCACCTCACTACCTACTCCCCATATAGGGTAGTGACCTGAGGAACATCTTATTTCTCAGCCAAGATATATAACAGGGGCGAGGCATTGCCAGAGATGAAAGGATATCTCCCACCCATATGTTTTCCAGAAACTCAAGGTAAGGGAATAAATAACTTCTAATTTCCTGCAATGTGTACAACTAAAAAAACCCATGTGGGTGTTCCAGGTTGAGAGTAGAGCCAACACCTACAGTTAGTGTCTCACAAGCAAACCAATTTCTACAAAACCATTCTCCAGGAAGGGACTGGTGTTTACTTATTCTTAATTTGTTCTCTGGCACTCTGCCTGTTTTTTTTACTTTCTGTTTTTTTTCTCTCTCTGTCTCTCTCTGCTTGACTGTCTCTGTCTCTTGCTCTCTGTCCCTCCCCCCTGTGTGTGTGTGTGTGTGTGTGTGTGTGTGTGTGTGTGTGTATGTGTGTGTCAGAGATCAACTATAGATGTTGTTCCTCAGGAGCACTTCACCTTGCTTCATGAGATGGGGTCTCTTACTGGGCCTTGGAACTCAGTGATTAGATTATTCTATCTGGCCAGGGAACTCCAGGGATCCCTGCATATCTTCTTCCCCAGTGCTGAGAGTAGAGGCATGTGCCACCACTGCAAATTTTCTCTGCATGCTTAGTATCAAAATCAGGCCATCATGAGTATGTGGCAAGTGTTTTACCAAGCAAGGCTACCATACTCCCCTCCCCAGCCCACCATACTTGTTTAGCATCATTTCCTGGTCTCAGAAATGTTTGTGGCACAGTGCCTGCCCCTGTACTTGACTACCTTTCTTCTGTTTCATTAGTTTGGGAGACTACTTGCTATTAAGTCTTCTGAGCATTTTAGAGAATGTGCTTGAGGGCTTGCTAGGATAAGCTTCCCCCCACCCTCCAGATTTCCCTTTCGTACAGAGTGAACTGATCCAAACTATGTGGATGTTCACAGTCATGCATTTGTTCCCATCCCCATTTTAGTATCTCTTCCTCAGTGAGCAGCTACCTCCCATGAGAAGGTAGGCTTGGCTCAGGAGTGTGGTTTTTGGAGGACCTGTTGCTTTGAGGGCTATAAACAAAGGATGCAAATCTCCACTTTTTTTGTTACCTTGTTGATTATTAGTCATTTTGTTTCCCATTGGAATCCTTGCAATCACTAGGCTCCTGTTAGGAAGTTTGGCTTTTCCATGGCTGGAGACACAGCTCTGTCTATCAAGTGCTTGCTATGCAAACATGAAGTCCCAAGTTTTATCCACTAAAACACACATGCACATACACGTACACATATGAACATGGTGGTTCATACTTGTAATTCCAGAGTTTATGAGGTGGAATTACATGGCCAGCCTAAACTAGTTGATGAGCTCGTGTTCAGTGAGAGACCTCAAAAGCATGGTCTATGGCACCTGAGGAGTATCACACAAGGTTGATCTGTGGCTTCCATA
Source organism: Montemys delectorum (assembly GCA_019843815.1). Lineage (NCBI taxonomy): Eukaryota > Metazoa > Chordata > Mammalia > Rodentia > Muridae > Montemys > Montemys delectorum. The sequence continues at coordinate 23,211 of JADRCD010218786.1, forward strand.
TGTGCATACACACACTGCGCATACTCCTACCAAAATAAGCTTATTCTTATACTTACTGTGACATGGCCTTACCCTGATATTTTTAGGTTTTGTTCTTCTGTTTTCAAATACACCAAACAGAAAGACTCCTCTTTACCTTATCTGTAAAAATCTGAAAATATTTATTTCTATTAGGATTCTGTTAAGGTTTGGTTACCTTGTAGTAGTAAGATAAAAAGGTTTCTGTGGGAAGATAATCTGTTGAAATTATACATCCAGAGTTTTTTGATAAGAGGAAAATATAGGAATAATTAAATAGAGTGAATATATAGAGTGAAATAGTGGTAGCATGTAATTCATAGTAGCAAAATTATGAGCATGAGCCTAGTTCCCGAATCCCCATGTGAACACTGAAACCTGTATGTAGAGCATCCTGCTAAGTCTGAGTTCTCTGCTGTTCCTGTAGGTTATAGACACTTTGCTTAAGAACAAGAGTGACCAGAATAAGGAAGAAAAATGCTGTGATCTGTGTTCTATTGTTAACATAGTAGAGGACACTGTAAGAGGAGGCCTGTTGAGCAGGGCCGGAAAAGAGTACGATGCACTTCCAGTTGTGGCATGCCTATTTGGTACCATGCTCTGGGCCTCACCCTATTAATTTTTTTTATCCTTATGACTAACCAATGTTTAATAGGAGTCTATTACAACAAAGTCCTCATCTAGGTACCGGAAAAAAAATCAGGTGTCCATAAATGTGTGGATTTATATCTAGATCTTCAACTTGATTCCATTGATGAGCATGTTGATTTTTATGTCAATACCATGCAGTTTTTATTACTATAGGTAGTACAACTTGAAATCAGGAATGATTAGGTGATCCCTCCAGAAGTTCTTTTTTGTTGTTATTGTTCAGGATTGTCTTAGCTATCTTTGGTTTTTTGTTTGTTTGTTGTTTTTTCATATGATGCTGTCCTTTCCAAGTCTGTAAATAATTGTTTCAATATCAACAGTGATTCCTTTGTATCTGTAGATTGCTTTTGGCAGGATGGCCATTTTTACTACTAGTTCATGAGCACTAGAGATCTTTTTATCTTCTGATATCTTCTTCACTTCTTTCTTCAAAGACTCAAAATTGTTTTTATAAAAGTCTTTCACTTGCTTGGTTGTGGTCATCTCAACACCTTTTCTATTATTTGAGGCTATTGTGCGAGATGCCGTTTCCCTGATTTCCTCCTCACTCGCTCAGGTTGTGGCTTGTAAGACCTACTAAATTCTATTAGATGTTTTCTCTATTTACATTTCAAATGTTCTCCCCTTTCCTAGTTTCCCCTCGGAAAAACCCCTATTCACTCCCCTCTCCTGCTACCCACCAACCAACCCTCTCCTATTTCCTGGCTCTGGCATTCCCTACACTGGGGCATAGAGCCTTCATAGGACCAAGGGCCTCTCCTTGCACTGATGACTAGGCCATCCTCTACTACATATGCGGCTGGAGACATAGATCCCTCCATGTGCACTCTTTGGTTGGTGTTTTAGTACTTGGGAGCTCTGAGGGTACTGGGGAGTTCATATTGTTGTTCGTCCTAAGGGGCTGCAAACCCTTCAGCTCCTTGGGTCCTTTCTCTAGCTCCTTCATTGGGGACCCTGTACTTAGTCCAATGGATGGCTGTGAGGATCCACTTCTGTATTAGTCAGGCACTGGCAGAGCCTCTCAGGAGACAGCTCTGTCAGGCTCCTATTAGCTATACTACACTTCCAGTTGTGGCATGCCTATTTGGTACCATGCTCTGGACCTCACCCTATTAATTTCTTTAACCTCATTTCAGAGCTAGTTCCAGTTCACACTGGTTTATGAAGATGTAAATGACTGCCTTACGCACAAGGCAGACTTCATGGCTAGAGTTTCCAAACTAGCAAGGACCAAGGACTAAGATTCTTATTTCTTTGACAGGACCCTCTCCAAGGTGTCTTTAGTGATGACTTTAAGGTTATAAGGAGACTGCAGCATTCTTAAGCATCTTCTTAGAATTTTCCTAGTGGTTTTTACTGCTTGAGTTATTCTAAATTTGCATCTAGAATCCAAACACAGACAAGTGGAATGGCGTTTTAGAGTTATTATTGCTGTGATAAAGCACTGTGACCAAAAGCAGCCTGGGAGGAAAAGGCTTGTTGCACTTACATTTCCATATGTTCATCATTGAAAGCAGTTAGTGTAGGACAGCACAGGAACCTGGATGCAGCCGTTGATTCAGAGGCCAGAGAGAGATGTTGCTTCCTGGATTGGTACTCATGTCTTGCTCAGAAGCTGGGATCACCAGCCTAGGGAAAGCACCACACTCAAATGGACTATGCCCGTCCTACATCAATAACTAATTAAAAACATGCCCTACAGGCCTGCCTACAGCCTGTTCTTATGGGGTATTTTCTCAACTGTGGTTCCCTGCTCTCAGATAACTGTAGCAAGTATCAAGTTGACATAAAATTAGCCAGCATAAAGGGGATTATCACTATTGTCTAAAAGACAGCAGATTATCTTGTCCATGGAATGGTAAGTAATTAATCATACAATTGTTTTGACTAGGTAGAGAAGGTTGAACACTGGAATAGATTTAAAGTAAATAAAAAATAACAGATATAAGATTCATTTTGGGTTGGCAGCTAACATTGTATTGCTGGTCTATATCTATCTCCTCCCATCTCCAGGTTGGAATATCTGTATAGGTTAATCCTCATAGTATGTATGTATGTATGTACCTTAATATGGAAACCAGGGTGGGGAGGCAGCATACTTGGGAAAGTGTTTGCCTTACAAGCATGAGGTCCTGAGTCCCAGAACCCACATTTAAAAAAGTTAAGCATAGTGGTACACTTATAATCTTAATGCCAGGAAAACAGAGATGGGAAGAACCCTGGACATTCTTGGATAGCCAGCCTTATCCTCTTAGTAAGTTCCAGGCCAGCAAGACAGCCTGCTTCAAAAGACAAAAATTGACAAGAAACAACACCCAAGGCTATCCTCTGGCCTCCACATAAGTACCTGCACATACCTGCACTCATGCAAAGACACAAAAGTACAAAAGTCAAGGTTTACAAGCGAAACAGTATACAAACACAGAGGTTCTAAAATTTTCTTCATGTGCAAACTCTTTTTGTTGGAGAGATTTTCATGCATATAAAAGTGTATATAGAGGCCTCAGAAATGGCAGGGAAGCTGGGACAGGATCCTCTCTACCTCCATCTATACCTAGGAGGGACAGCAGATCCACAGCCCTCTCTGCCTCTTCCCCTAAAGCAGAGAGCTTGCCTCCATGGAGTGCTTTGATCCAGGGACTCAGGTGAGATGGCCATTTTCTCTCTGGTGACTTTCTAAGGCAGGAGCACCTGGGAGGCATAGGCCTCAGAAGTGGGAGGGAAGCTGAGACAGGATCCTTTCTACCTCAGTCTACATCAAGGAGGGACAGCAGATCCACAGTCCTCTTTGCACCTTTTCCACAAGGGGAGAGCCTGTCTCCAGGGTGTGCTCTCACCCCAGGACTCAGAAGGGACAATTGATTCACAGCCCTCTTGCACGGGTTTTACCAGAGGAGAGCTGATCTCCCAGAAGGCTGACACAGGCTTACAGACCC
>JADRCD010218787.1:5916-31190 GCA_019843815.1 Montemys delectorum
AATACAGGCTAGAGTTGTCACATGAGAGAACATGCAATTTTTTAGCTTTCCAGGAGATACACATCAATTCAACATATACAAATCAAAAATAAAAAATAAATAAAAAGGATTACATCAAATAAACTTAAAGACAGAAATCATAATTGTTCTGGTAGATGAAGAACAGCCAATTGACAAAGGTCAACATGCCTTCATAATAAATTTTCTGGAGACATTGGGACTAGATGGAGCATAGTTCAAAATAGAAAAGGCTGCATTCTCCCCCTTCAAGGCCAGGTAGTTCTAGAACACCGAGAGTCTATGCTCTGTCTCCAGATCTTTGAGTATTATCCACCTAGTTCCCAAGCAGCTGGAACAGTGAACATGATTTTGTAAACAGAAGTCTTTTCTTCTTAAGTTTTACTATTTTGACAAAATGCTATTCTATTTTCCAGTTCTCCAATATGACTTGAAGAAGGCAATGACAGGCTGCAATTTTAAATCCATTTAGCTTCCCTTTTCCCTGAATAATTCCATTTGGCGGCTTCCCTATGCCCATTTTTCTCTTTCTTGTCATTTAGAAGAGCTCTGGTTTGGTCTGACCAAAACGTACATTAATTGTGCAATTATAAAACACAACTACCATGTTCTGAGTGGAAAAGATGTTTAAAAATGGATCAGTATTTAACAAGAATAGATTTAGGAACATCTATGAGCTGTAAGGTAGTAGCCCTCTGTCGGTATAGAATTATGACGTTGTCTGTAGTAGGAACTAAAGAGAGATATTGCAAACAAACAAACAAAACAAACCTTGGTCAGTGTGTCAGATGCCTTCCCAGAATTCTATTCTGCCGTATCTTTCTGGAAGGTACTAGTGTAATATTTAACATTTTGAAAGGTTGTATCTTTAATGAAGTATTTCATTTGAAGCTGATTAACATTTTAAAGCTAAGATAATTGTGATGTCTTCATTCTTAAAAAGTTATACACATGAAAGTAGACTACTCATAATTTCATTCTAAGTTTTATTCTGGGGGATTGATCACCAGGTTATCAAACACTGGACATAGAGAAAAATAGATGCATGGGCAAGCTCAAGGCCCCGAAACTGTACAAAAATAAGGGCCATGATTAATTGGTAGCCAATATATAAAGATCACAATGGTGATTGACTCCAGAGTGGCCAGCTCAGGACCTCTAACATAGAGGTAAGGGACAATGTCTGATACTGGTCCATGCTAGCTATGTCAGGTTAAAGCAAGTAAAAGACTTCCTCTCTGTGAGAGTGTGGGCAAAGTGTAATAATTACCCTTTCCCCAGGGAAAATGTTTTCCTTGAAGACTTATTTAAACCCCCATGTATATTCTTGCACCATATACATCAACACAGACTGCATTCTGGATGAATGGTCTTCTGAGAAGAGCACACCCTTTTCTTGGACACACCCTGTGTTGGCTAGTTTTATGTCAACTTGGCACAGGCTGAAGTCATGTGAGGGAAACTCATATAAGAAAATACTTCCATAAGATCTGCTTGTAGGCATTTTCACAATTAGTGATTGATGGGAAGGGGCTAGCTCATTTTAAATGGTGCCATTCCTGGGCTGTTGGCTCCAGGTTCTATAAAATAGCAGGCTGAGAAAAACCATAGGGATCACCAAGACCCAAGACACTTAGCAGCATCCCTCATGGCCTCTGTATCAGCTCGTGCCTCCAGATTCCTGTCCTGTGTGAGTTGCTGCCCTCACTGCTTTTAATGATGAACTGTTACATGGAATGGTGAGCAGAATAAACCCTTTCCCCACCATGTTGCCTTGGTCATGATGCTTCAACACAACAAAAGAAACCCTGATAAAGACACGCCCCGAGAGAGAAAGAGAGAGAGAGAGAGAGAGAGAGAGAGAGAGAGAGAGAGAGAGAGAGAGAGAGAGAGAGAGAGAGAGAGAGAGGGAGAGAAACAGCAGAGAAGTAGGATCCTGTGCCTGCTAAGACTGTGGTCATTGCTCATCTTGGCTTGCTTTTTCTGAAAGAGTACATTCTTGGGTCCTCTCCCACTCTAAGTAAACTTTTGTCTGCTTGATTTCCTACTGTGTTCCATATGAATTCTTCTTTTTGTAGAACACAAGTGCAGACTGCTGCTTATTGGAGAGCAGAAAACACTGGAAAACTCTCTATGACAATTAGATTCTTTTTTGGTTTTGTTTTTTTAACCTTTATTGCATTATGATGAGAAAAGTTACATGATTTCAATTTATCTGAATTTGTTAACATTTAAAAAACATATTTTAAGTAAATAGAATTAAATCATACTCTTGTTTCCCTTTTGTACTCCAACTCCTCCCAGAGATTCCCTTCAATATCTACAATATTTTTTGTCATATTCCTTAAAATTTATAAGATATTATAACAATAAAAATAAGTATTAAAAAAGTTGTTTGATATAAAACAACAATCAATTTAAGAGTCTTATGTAGACACTCATCTACAGCAATAGTGAAAATACATTTTTCTCAATATAATTTTTAAATAACTCCAACATATTAACTGTATATTTCTTTTTTTTTAAAGATTTATTTATTGTTATGTAAGTACAATGTAAGTATACTGTAGCTGTCTTCAGACACACCAGAAGAGGGTGTCAGATCTCTTTACGGGTGGTTGTGAGCCACCATGTGGTTGCTGGGATTTGAACTCAGGACCTTCGGAAGAGCAGTCAGTGCTCTTCCCCGCTAAGCCATCTTGCCAGCCCTCTTAACTGTATATTTCTAAATAATATATCACTACTAGTATTTTCTTAAATGAACATAAGTATATAAAGTTTTTTGGTTTGTTTGTTTTGTATTTAGTAGAGTTTAAAATATTGGCTCTTACTATGGTACAAGCCCAAAATAAGAACAATTTTTAGACATTGGATTTCATTGTAATAAGGCTGTACTTCAATGACCCTCACATCACCAAAGGATTTTACCTCCATTGTAGCTAAGTTGACAGTTCTGCTGCACCAAGAAATGAATTGTAGGCATGATTTTTGGATACAGACTTCCTGCTATGGTCAAAGCTATTTGACTTGACTGAGTGACTTTATTCTCAGGCCACAGAGAACAGGTTACATTCATTTAAGAAATGGTGTATGTATTAAGATGGTCTATCCATAAAGTCATTCATCTCAGAGAAAGAGTAACTTATAAAGTCCACTTCATCAAACTTGATACAAGAGTTACAATCGTCAAGCAAAGCATTTGTTGTTCTTTTACAAGCCACCTCCCTAGTTAATCATCTATGTTTCTTTTGGGTATATAAATATTTTTTAAATATATAAGATGTTCTGAAAACCATAGTATAGAGTAAAAACATGAAATAAACAATACTAATAGAGAAGCTGAGATAGGAGAAGCAAGATTTCAAGAACCTTATGTTGTTCACAGCCAGACACTGTCATGAACAAACCAGCTGAAAATGTATATAGGTTGTACAATATTGGACCTATTTCTCCAATTACCAAATTAGAGAGACCATCGGATGACAATCAACAAATGTCTAATTCCTCATATTTTTGGATTTCAATTAGGGTATGTTGGTAATATTAATTTTCATATTATGATATTAAGAAAAAGTAATTGTCACTTCCTGTTGTTTTTGTTGTAAGAGATGGAATTAGGTTTGTGTGGATTTGTTGAAAGATTACTTTCTTGCTTCTTCTAGGATGTAGTTTTGCTCCTTATGTTGATGTTTTCCATCTATTATCCTTTGTAGGGCTGGATTTGTGGAAAGACATTTCGTAAATTTTGTTTTGTCATGGAATATCTTGTTTTCTCCATCTATGGTAATTGAGAGTTTTGCTGGGTATAGTACCCTGGGCTGGCATTTGTGTTCTTGTAGGGTCCGTATGACATCTGCCCAGGATCTTCTATCTTTCATAGTCTCTGGTGAGAAGTCTAGTATAATTCTGATAGGCCTGCCTTTATATGTTACTTGCCTTTTTTCCCTTACTGCTTTTAAAATTCTTTCTTTGTTCAGTGCATTTGATGTTTTGATTATTATGTGACAGGAGGAATTTCTTTTTTGGTCCAGTCTATTTGGAGTTCTGTAGACTTCTTGTATGTTCATGGGCATCTCTTTCTTTAGGTTAGGGAAGTTTTCTTCTATAATTTTGTTGAAGATATTTACTGGCCCATTACCTTGGGAGTCTTCACTCTCTTCTATACCTATTATCCTTAGGTTTGATCTTCTCATTGTGTCCTGGATTTCCTGGATGTTTTGTGTTAGGAGCTTTTTTGCTTTTTGCATTTTCTTTAACTGTTGTGTCAATGTTTTCTATGGTAACTTCTGCCCCTGAGATTCTCTCTTCTATCCCTTGTATTCGGTTGGTGATGCTTGCATCTACAACTCCTGATCTCTTTCCTAGGTTTTCTAACTCCAGGGTTGTCTCTCTTTCTGATTTCTTTCTTGTTTCTATTTCCATTTTTAGATTCTGTATGGTTTTGCTAATTTCCTTCACCCGTTTGACTATGTTTTCCTGTAATTCTTTAAGAGATTTTTGTGTTTCCTCTTGAAGGGCTTCTAGCTGTTTACCTGTGTTCTCCTGTATTTCTTTGAGGGTGCTATTTATGTCTTTCTTAAAGTCCTGTATCATGACCAGGAGAAGTGATTTTATATCTGAATCTTGCTTTTCCAGTGTAATGGTGTGTCCAGGACTTGCTCTGGTGGGAGAATTGGATTCAGATGATGCCAAGTAACCTTGGTTTGTGTTGTTTATTTTCTTGTGCTCTCCCTGCCCTCCCCCCCCCAGCCATCTGGTTATCTTTAGTGCTACCTACCCTTGCTAAATCTGACTGGAGCCTGTCCTTTCTGTGATCCTGGTTGTATTAGAACTCCTCAGAGTCAAGCTGTCTCTGTTATCCTGTGATTCTGGAATCCTGTGCTCCTGGGCTTGTTAGAGCACCTGGGATTGGAGCTTCCTCTGGGTGTTGTGGGACTGGCTGGGGAGCTTGCACCCAAAGTCTGCACAGGACACCAGTCCAGAGAGACCTGAAGGAACCAAAGCCACTGGGCTGGGGGAGTTCCTGTGTGCCTGGTTCAGCTGGTCCCAGTTACTCCGGTGTTGGGACAGATATTGGGTTCTCCTCACCTCTGATCCTGGGCATGTCAGAGGGCCTGGGAGTGGAGTTTCCTCTGGCTGTGGAGTTTGTGCCCAAGGTCTGCTCAGGACACCAGCCCAGAGAGACCAGAAGGAACCCTAGATTTTTTTTTTATTTCAAATGAAAAGGACGATTTTCAAGATGAATTAGTTGATTAAAATAGGCACTTGCATTTGAACTATTCTCTACTAAACACTCTCTCAATGTCATTCAGCATTCCAGGTTGTTGGGATTTGGCATACTTTACTCCCAGCAAAAGTCAAAATCCACTATGACATTGAAAAGACAGGTAGTTATTTTGAGACTCACTAAAGCAGATAAGAAGTCAAGCTATCAGTTTCCAGCCATCCAGATGGTACAAGGATGGATAACACCAAGGCATACATCAGATGTTTGCGAACAGGAGAATGGAGAAAATCCTCTGAGAGTGAAGGCTTACACTCTTATCACTGAGTGGTTAAAGCCTAGGGGCTCTATGTCCAAGAACAAAGAGGAAACTTCCAGTCATAAAGCAAAAAGCATAAAGCATAAAGCATAAAGCATAAAGCATAAAGCATGGGGTAATTGCCTGTGATTTATTTCTTGAATGATGTCACTGAAGCAGCTTCTAGGGTCTCTACCCAGGCTGCAAAGGGATCAGATAGTGGGGAAGCTTTTGCTGTCTCCCTTCAATGAAAGAATAGTAATACTCCTGACTCTTCTTTTGTTTAACTCAGGATATTTTGAGTTGCAGCAAAACTTATCACACATGTACAGAGTCTGTTTTCCTTAAGTGGACAAAGGGGTTCAGGCTGGGCAGGGTTCCATTCCATAGCATACTGATCCTTTCCACAAGGCAAATGAAGGCCCTGTATACTCTGCTTCAAGAACAACCACAGCTCACTGAAGCTTGCGATTGTTGAATTAAAATGAGGATGTGTCTGTTCCTAGATATAGATGGAGAGAAAGGTTTTCTTGTATTTATGAGGGAGAAAACAGCCAGAGGCATCTGGAAGACTCCAGCAGAATAGACCTGCCCATGGGAGATGAGAGAAGTACAGAGGAAAATGGGGAATATGAATGAAGACCAACAGGGCAGAGAAAGCCAAGAGAACTAAGAGAGAGAAAAGAACCAAGAGCCAAGAGGGCAGAGGACCAAGAGAGCACATGGGAACCAAGAAAGCACCAGCCCAAATGGCTGAGTTATATAGGGACAAGAAGTTGGGAAAAGGGACACCCAGTACTTGAGCTGGAGAGTGTTAGGGTAGGGGGGCCAGGTGAGAAATGCTGGGAGGAGCCACAGGTTTGAGTGAGGGTTTCCTCAGGTTTCCTTGGGACCTGACAGCTATCAATCCCTTAAGGGCAATAGATGTTTGAGAAGAGAAAGAGAATTGAGGAAGATAGAGAGGGACAATATGAAAAAGGAAAGAGAACTCTGTGGGTTATCCCATTTTCCATGTAGGAAATTGCACATCTTAATAGAAATGCACTAACAGGAATCCACTTGGCCCTAATGTGTCTTCCTAAGATTACAAACATAAGTAACATGACATGTGATGTCTCTGTTGGTCTAATGGAGAACATAATTCTGGCTGTGCAACTTTTATTCATGGCTATGCTGTTGCCCACATTTTTTTTTTTTTTTGAGATAGGATTTCTCTGTATAACCCTGGCTGTCCTGGAACTCACTCTGTAGATCAAGCTGCCTCGAACTCAGAAATCCACCTGCATCTGCCTCCCAAGTGCTGGGATTAAAGGCGTGCGCTGCCACGACCGCCCAGCACTGTTGCCCACATTTTAAGACACTGCCTATAAGAAAATGGATCTGGAGGGTTTTCAGGCTTTCGTGGAACTGCTGAAGTTCATCCATCTCTTCGACACATTTCCCAATTGGTCCTGTGCACTTCTATATCCCCACATAGTACCTGTGTGCTTATGTGTCTGTTTATCTGCTGAATTGAAGGCTCCTTGGGGTAAGAACCCTGGTTTATCTTTACCTTTTCTGAAAGGAACACAATGGCCAACACTTACATGTTGTTATTAAGTAAACAGAGATCAGTTATCTGCTCTGCTCTTCTCTTACAGAGCTGGTCATCTTTGCAGGCTTTGTAAGCAGTGAAAAATTTGAGAGAAACTCCACGTTCAATTACATTTGATGGACAAAGGCTTTTGTCAGGTAGCACACATTACATTAAGTCCTGGTTGCGCTGAATATAAACTATTTGCAATCAAATCTTACCATTCCTACCTTTCTCTCTTCTTTGTTTCCACTCCTTTTATAATTACACCATAGAGTCATTATTACTTTTTGGTTATTATTTTTTGTGTGCTGATGCGTCTCTTATGTATATCAGGAGAGCTCTCTGCTACTGAGCTATAGAATTTGCTCCTGAGAATTTTCATTTTAAGCAATACTAGTGTTTAATAATGGATGGACTTATGCTTGGGAGTTTAAGCAATTTTGTGATTTTAACACGAAATGGGAGAATAGGACCACAAGTTTAAGTGGATTTCTTCAGGAAGGTTTCATGTCTTAAGACATTGAAAAGTACAAAGTTTACAGGTTGAACTTTGACCTAGCATGAAATATTTGAATTCTAAACTTAAATGCCTTTGTAGCATCTCCAGATTATCATTTATCTCCAAACACAAACAGGCCTCAGGCACTAAAGCAACTGACAACTCTATCCTTCTTAGTTGCTTAAATCAAAACCCTTGGGGTCCTTTACAAGTGAGGAGATAGAAGACCAAATTGTTTGGTGGTAAAGAAAGAAGCAGATAAATTGGGTTGAGAAGTAGGAGATAAGGAATGCAAAACTTTGTTTAAATAGAGAAAGAACTCTGGGTCCTGTTTTCATGGGATTAACACTAAAAGGCTTATTTATAGTGTGTTCTGTCAATTTGTAGAAGGTTGGCTTTGCTTAAAAGTGATGAGAAAACCCAGTGAAGGTGTTGAATATTTTGCCTCCTTTAAATTTGTCACTGGATCACATGTTTGAATCTCTGTAGATGGCCTGATCGAGGAAGTAAATATTTGTCTTCCTAGAACCAAGCATAGTTAAGTTTATATTGGGGTGTAGAACCTGTAAAGAGAAGGTCAGAACATGGTATCCAGAACTGCATGCTGGTGGCCTACATGGAGAAGCGAGAGGGAGATGTTGGGAATCAGAGCCAGAGGCAGAGTGTGGAGCTTCACACCAGCACATCCTCTGGGCTGCTACTTATTGTTCAGCATCACAAATTTTTGCTTAAGCATTTAATCCTTGCTGCAGGCTACATGGGTGTACAGCTAAATGAGTAAAGTCTCGAAGGACATTACAGAGATTGAAGGAGAATGCAAAATGAAGCACAACAAAAAGGTAAGGAATGTGCCATAAGAGCTATCCACAGTCCACAGACAGCATCCAAACAAGGGCAATCACCCCTCCTCCCCACCCCTGACCCCTTTCCCCTTTCTTCCCTATTTGCAAGGCTGCCGCAGGTAAAATTCACAGCAGGCTTTGAGGACAATTAACCCTGAACTAAGGACATCTCCTTAGGTGGTAGGTTCAAGGAGACAATTGCAGGTATGTACTAATCAGTTTTCATCACTGTATGACTACATCAAGACAAACAGCTAAAAGGAAGAAGGGTTCATTTAGGCTCATGGTTTTGCAGATTTCATTGCTGTGGGGGTTTGCTGAAGCACAGTATCACAGGAGGAGGATGTGGCAAAGAAAGCTGTTCATTTTCTTGCAAGTAGCAAACAGAGACTGAGAGGAAAAAGCCAAAGCTAAGACCCAACCTTGAAAGGTAGGCTCCTTAGTCACCTATTTCCCTGCCACATCACCTCTTGATAATATCATCAAAGTATATTAATACATTCATCAGTGCACAAAGCACTTTGATAAAGTCTTAGCCCCGATGATCCAGTTGCTGCTCAAAGATCCAACTCTGAACACTACTGCGTTCAGAAGTAAGCCTTTAATAGTGTACGTTTGGGGGCAGACACTTCATAAACGAACCACAGCAAGATGAAAAACCTGTTTGCACACTAATACAGAACTGTGATAGATGGGGTATGTTTATGGGACTAGAAGAGTGGGCTGAACATCACATGGGCTGTGTGTGTCCTGGTCATCAGAAATAAATCTAAACAGAGTCTAGATTTCAATGTCAGGCAGGCCTGAATTATCACAATAGGTCCATCACTGGTTCATTATATCAACTCATGGAAATTATTTAACCCCCATCATCCACAAGTTTTCTCTTTTTCAAAATTAATCCAATGAAACAATTGTTAGCATCAGGGCCTCCAAAACCCGTGATGTTGCATGTTGTCGCATGGGAGGTGATGGTGTCTCACAGACCTGTTGCCAGGGCAACAGCCGCCATATTCCCAGAATCCATTGGGCTCACCTCCCACCTTTACCTGTGGCCACTAAGTCAGAACCCATACACACACACACACACACACACACACACACACACACACACACACACACATACACACACACTGGGAACCTCCTTCTATTTCTCTCTCTCTCCCTTCTCTCTTTCTGCTACTGCCCTCTCTCTCTCTCTCTCTCTCTCTCTCTCTCTCTCTCTCTCTGTCTCTCTCTTTCTCTCTCTTTCAATTAAACCTCTTACATGTAGAACTATTTGGACCTAATGTATGGTATGTTCTGACACGACCTGCTGTTCTAACACATCATCTGGTGCTGATCATATGTCCTCTAGATCATTTTGGGATAGCTTGTGTCTCCGAGTTGTTAATGATTATGTTACAGAAATCTTGAAAATCAGGTTAAAGAGTTTACATCTTTTTGCTGTCCCTTTACGGAACTTACCAGGCAAGGCAAGTGGAATAGAATGCTGGAAATATGGAGGGTGGTGGAAGGAGCTGTCAATCAAGAAAAGCCAGAAGATTTTTTTTTTTTTTTTTTTTTTTTTTTTTTTTTTGCAGTCAGATCTCAGGTTTGTCCACGGGCTGACCCTACTTTATGGTCTATCACTGATGGCAGCCTTAGAGCATGCAGAAGATAGAGGCCTCTGGTCCCCTAAGCTTCTATTCTGATTTTCTGCCATTAGCTTTTGCTGTCAGTGACAAAGCAGCACAACATTGAGACTGCTACCAAATGGCATTGCTATTAAAAGGAACACACTTAATTAAGCTCCCATGCTGATGATCTGAAGCAAGTACCTTGAAAGACTGTGCAGGGCTGAGAAAACCAACCTTGTGAGTTCACTGTTTTCGGGGTTGTTTTTACTTAAATAAGTTCTAGCCTCCATTTGTTTCAATAATTCAGTCGAGTCGCTGTGGCATTCTGAGAGTTGCACATGCAAAATTGCATAGCAGCTATTTTAAATGCAGTGAAAGGTTGGGCCTCAGTCAGGGAGCTTGCTACTGAACAGCTTACACTGGGCCTTCAGCAGCATGCTGTCTCTTTAATTTGGGAGAGGTGCCCGAATGGCTGCCTTGTTCTTGAGGTGGCTGTAAGGATTAAATGGGATGACCGATTAAAAGTGCTTATGTTCTATATGCGATACAGGCAAGAGACGGTCATATGGGAAAGTGTGCATCCATATAAATTGCACAGAAGCTTTATGTGCTTTAATGCTGATGTAAGTATGGTAGGCTTGCATTATTGCTTGTAATCTCAGTAGTAGGAAGGAGAGACAGGAGGAATCCCAAAGGTTGATGGAGGACAGTTTAACCTAATTGGTGGACTCTAGGCCAATGAGAAACATACAGGAGGTGGCTGACACTCCTGAGCATGACCCCGGTATTGTGATCATAAAAAGAGAAAGACCTATAAAAATATGTTATGGTGGGGTGTGGGGGAAGGGGGTGCCTCAGCGGGCCATGCCGAGGCCATCCCCTCCCTCTGAGAGACCAGCCACGCATAATATAGAATAGAGTTTATTTAGGGTATGGGGAAGGGAGTTGAGAGGGTAGCAGAGGCAGAGAAAGGCAGAGAGAAGGAGAGTGTACAGAAGTAGAGGCCAGCCATGACCAAGTGGAGAAAGTAGGGAAGGGAATAGGAGGAGGGGAGGCGGTCAAGCGGAAAGCAAGAGTAAGAGAAACAAGAGAGTAAGAGAGCAAAAGGGAGAGGAGAGGCCAACAGCCCTTTTTGTAGTGAGCCAGGCCTACCTAGTCGTTACCAGGTAACTGTGGGGAGGAGTATACCTGGCTGTTGCCAGGTATCTGTGGGGGTAGAGTCCAGACAGAATACTAACACTCAGAGGTTGTCTTCTGTCCTCCACATTCCAGTAGACACACATGGATGCACACTGGTGCAAGCACATGCACATGAACGCATATAGACATGTGAGCATGTACACATACACACACACACACACACACACACACACACACACACACACACACACAGTGCATTAAAGCCTTCCCTCATCCTCTGAAGGTCTCCCCAGTTAACCCTTTTGGTTTTGTAGTTGGCACGCATATATTTTGCTTCATCTGCTGACCAAAGTGAACCTTCATCCTGGTGAGATTTCCAAAATGTAATTTCCAACTGAGTAGCGATTTTGACATTTTGAGTTTCTAATGCTGACTGTTCTCTACGTTTTGGAATACGAGTGGGAGGAATTGATCTCAGAGTTAAATTATTTCACCAAGGACAAGTTAATAGCACAATGGTTTGGTACAGCCAGCTCTCTCATTAGGAACTGTGCTGCAGGGCAAGATGATTGATGACTGAGTCAGTATCTTAATCTTGTGAAACACTACAAGACTCATCCATCGGTTCTTCTGGTGGGGGGGGGAGGGAAATTGAAAGTAAAATCTTATTGCTTCTTTTTTGGGGCCAATGTTCCTTTTTTGCCAACCAAACGAAATACTTACTTTCAAAATGTAGACACACAGATAAGAAAATGTGTGTAATTACTTAATAAGGGGGGACTCACATAATTACCCAAATTCAATGCATAAGGGAAGGGAAGCTGCTCCAACCCAAGTTTCTGGCAGATAATAATGAATTAAAAATAGTGAAAACATTCAGGCTCTGTAGTCACGCTTCTGCCGGTACATATGGTATTCAAGGATTTGTGCTCCCCTGCCTCCTGGCAAGCAGATGGTTTCTCAACTGTATTTAAATCTGGGGTCACATGGATGGACAGAAAGCAATGACCTTCTATCTTGGGTTTAGTTTGAGGCCTAGTGGTTTGTGTATTCACTTTGTCAAAAGAAAAAAAAAAACTAAACATTTCTTTTTTTAAAAAAAGATTTTATTTATTATTTATTTATTATAAGTACACAGTAGCTGTCTTCAGACACACCAGAAGAGGGCGTCAGATCTCATTACGGATGGTTGTTACCCATCATGTGGTTGCTGGGATTTGAACTCATGACATGGTAGAGCAATTGGTACTCTTACCCGTTGAGCCATCTCTCCAGCCCCTAAACATTTCTTATGTATATTAACGTTCTATAAGACTTCTGACAATGACTAGACTTGTTTAATGAAATCATCAAAGTGAGGTGTTGAGGGGGTAACATTTTTACAATATTTTTTCTTTTTTTAAATCTTTTTTTAAAAGATCTATTTATTATTATACATAAATACACTATAGCTCACTTCAGACACACCAGAAGAGGGCATCAGATCTCATTACAGGTGGTTGTGAGCCATCATGCAGTTGCTGGGATTTGAACTCAGAAGTTTGCAAGAGCAGTCAGTGCTCTTACCTGCTGAGCCATCTCGCCAGCCACACAATATTATTTTTAAATAAATATTTATTCATTTATTTTATGTGTATGCTTAGGTGTCTACACATGTATTTAATCACTATGTGTCTGCTTGGTACTTAAAGGAGACAGAAGAGGATGTTGGATCCCTGGAACTAGTGTTTTCTTCAGTGAACTGCCATGTGGGTGCTGGGAACTGAACTGGGGTCTTTTGCAAGAAAAGTAATTATTTGGAATTACTGAGTCACTTGTCCAGCCTCAATTATTTATTTATTTATTCATTTATTTATTTTTCTGGATGAAGTGGAGAGGAGCTTAACAAAAATTTTAGAACAATTACCACTCTTACTGTAGAAAAGAATGTTAAATCCAAGAATAATGTCTCTCTTTGCGTTCCTTGTTGAAGCATTCAAAGAGCAGATAATAATTAATTGTGCATTAGGGACTCTTTTACTTGGTCATATTCTTGTAAATACTTATTCTGCTGTGGAACTTCAGCAAGGGCTCCTTCTCCCTGTATTTCATATTTCATTAAAACAGTTATTAAACCCATTCCAGATCCTAGCATTTGAAATCTATATGCTGTAGACAGTGACTATGCATTCTTTTGGCTACTGTCTTAGCCTGCACAAACATCATGACCAAGAAGCAAGTTGGGGAGGAAAGGGTTTATTCAGCTTACACTTCCACACTGCTGTTGATCACCAGAGGAAGTCAGGACTGGAACTCAAGCAGGTCAGGAAGCAGGAGCTGATGCAGAGGCCATGGAGAGATATTCCTTACTGGCTTGCTTCTCCTGGCTTGCTCAGCCTGCTCTCTTATAGAACCCAAGACTTCCAGCCCAGGGATGGCACCACCCCCAAGGAGCCCTAACCCCTTGATCACTAACTGATCAAATGCCCCACAGCTGGATCTCATGGAGGCACTTCCCCAACTGAAGCTCCCTTCTCTGTGATAACTCCAGCCTGTGTCAAGTTGGCACACACAACCAGCCAGTACAGCTACCTAACAACTCACCCTGCGTACCTACACTAAAAAGGAGGAATTCTTTATTTTTAGTTTGGGTGCACACGTTTCCTTGCATGCATGTATGTAAGTGTGGCACATGTGTACAGTGTTTAGCAAGGGCAGAAGAGGGCATTTGTAACTACAATTATAGAGGTTGTGAGTTATCATGTGCGTACTGGAAGCTTAAGTTGAATTCTCTTCACTGCTGAGCCCATTCTCCAGCTATAAGCTCATGAATTTAAAAAAATTATTTATTGTGTTCATGACTGTTTGCTTACATGTGTGTTTTTATGTATCATATAAGTGCAGTGCTCATGGAGGACAGCTGAGGGCACTGGGTTCCCTGGAATGGAGCTACAGACAGTTGTGAACTGCCATGTGGGTGCTTGGAATTAAACCCTCCTCCTATAGAACAGCCAGTCCCAGCTTCAATGAATGGAAGCAGAACTTTCAATTGATAAGCGTGGAGTCCATATATCTGTGTGAAATTTCAGTAATAGGAACACTTCCAAAAAAAAAAAATCAAACTGTAGCTATGTAACTGCTTCCCAGAAGTTGCTTATGTAGAAATAACAGAAGAAAACTGCAGAACTCTGCCTTCAATGATCTTGGAAGGAAATTGTAATTTACAAAATTAGGAAGGCAGATTTGATTCGATTTTGACTGAGTAAAATGTGCTAGAAGCAATCCAGGAAAAGTAGGCTGGACTCCATAGGTTAGCATCAATGAGAACATCCTATTCGGGCTCCTAGATTCCTTCCTGACTGTCAAGACTTTCTCTACAGCATTCATTATGTGAGATCATTCCTTAAGAAGAAACAGCTCTCACCTTTGTAATTTGGTGTTTGCAAAATCCCTGTGGAGAGAATATGAAGGTATTTATATAAACACACTGATTAATTAATATTGTACAGATTAAGAGATCCGCTGGGCAGTGGTGGCACACGCCTTTAATCTCAGCACTTGGGAGACAGAGGTAGGTGGATTTCTGAGTTCAAGCCAGCCTGGTCTACAGAGTGAGTTCCAGGACAGCCAAGGCTACACAGAGAAACCCTGTCTCGAAAAAAACCAAAAAAAAACAAAACAAAAACAAAAAAACAAAAACAAAAACAAAAACAAAAAAAAAACAAAAACAAAAACAAAAAAAACCCAAACCCAAAAAACAACAACAACAAAAAAGACAAAAAAGAGATAGTTCCATGTAAAAACATCTAAAAGACATATTAGGAGAGAAAATGAAACAGATTACAAAACACCACAAAAAGCAGAATTAGCATGAGTGTATATGAAAGACTATAACACCCTGAACATGACAAAACAAAGACTCTAAAACAATGATTGCGGGTGAAGAAAATATAGGAGACTCTCTTTATTTTCCTAGGAACTTGAATTTTGAAACAATCAAATACTATTTTTAGAACAAAAACAGGTTATTTGATTTATTTTTAAATCACATAGTGTGGGCATGGCCATATCTATATGTATGCATTTAGGAGCTGGAGGCAGGAGGATAAGGAGTTGTAAAGCCAGTCTTGGATACATAGTGAGTTCTAGGTCAGCCTGGGTTCCGTGAGAACTTGTCAAAACCAACCAAAAAGCTGTGTAGGAGAAAAAAAATTATTCTTTTAATATTTGCAATTTTTTATTTAGTGTATATGAATACATTGCTTGCATGCATATGTGTGCACAGTTTACCTGCCTGGTACTGAAGGAGGTGAGAAGATTATTGGATTCCCTGGAATGAAGCAATGGATGCTTATGAGCACCATGTAGATGTCTGGGAATTGAACCTGTGTCCTCTACAAGAGCAATAAGGGTTCTTAACACACTGAGCCATCTCTTCAGCTCCCAGAGAGTTATTTTTTAAAACCTGGAGTATTAATGTTTTACTGATAAATCTTCTAATTTAAGGGAGTAGTGATGAAAATGTATAAGAAAAGAATACAGCACTTACATCATTTTCTTTCACATAAATGTAAAAGTGGCCACTGACAAGTAGAGCATTATCTAAGTGAAGGCATGTTTATGTTTAAGGAGCCTATGTCTTAGTATGTGCTATCACATACAGGGATTAGTTTGGTGTGTGTGTGTGTGTGTGTGTGTGTGTGTGTGTGTGTGTGTGTTTTAAAGGGACAGTGCATTAAACAAAACCAAGTTTATACAAACAAATGTATTTTAAAACAATAGGCTAAAATGAAAAAAAATTAAAATCCCTAAACCTGCAGTTAGGTGGGGCAGAGACAAGCAAGAAGTGAAACTATGGTTGTCTTCGGAGAAACGAGCTAGGCAGTTCTGGCATTGAAAGGCCAATGGAGGTGCAGGAAATGACCAAGCTTGGAACCTGAAAAGTGACATGGAGAGAATCAGGAAGGTAACAATGTAGAATATAGGCCAGATCCTGGCCTGTGGGAAGAATGTGGGCAGTCTCTACAAGAAGACAGGGTAGGCAGTGTCTACCTATGAAGCCACATCTGAATACTTCAGGAAACACCACAGAATATAGCCCCAAAGTTCTGGTGAAAGAAATGTGGAAATGAGTGCCCTCCTCTGTGTGCCTGTTCACACAGTCATCCTCTTCATCATAGTCTTTGCCACTGGCAGCATGCCAAGGAAGGAGTCCCATCCCCCATCTTACTCTTCAGGGGTGAACCTCTCTAAAGGTGACAAGAGTTGGCCCTCTCCAGATCTCCTTCAGGAGCAGGAATTTTGCTCAATCCCTGTAAAGGCTTCTAATACTTCCAGGACCCCCTCCCCAGAAGGAGACAGCTGACTGTGGGTGCATTTCACCAGTTCTTAGAAGGGCTTGGAGAGACGCAGAGGACCCTTTTGTGGCTATGAGACTGTTCATAACTGATAGTCAATAAAGACCTTTTAGTATCTTACCCTAACATCACTCCAAGAATTAAAAAACCAAAAATCATGAAACAAAACAAAACAGAAAACATTAACTTTAAAAAAATAATTCAAATGTGAGTCAAGACATACTACTTTTTATGGCTACATGAAGCCATGTGTCTGTCATTTTAACATTCAGGAGGCTGGGGAAGTACGGTTAAGTATTTGAGGTCAGCCTGGATTGCACAATAATTTTAAATGAGGATTGGATTATGTCGTCATGGTTATCAACATTCTGAGATCCTGTCTCAACAAAAGAATACAATCAATAATGGCTATGATGTTCTCTGTGCATATACCACCAGACGTTATTGTGGGAAAGTAAAGTTGTGTCATGTAGTGGTAGACAGGAGAGGTAAAACCTCTACTGTGCTGTTGGTTATGGTAACGTAGCACTCACCTAAGGCAACCTGATAATGTCAAAAGCCATAACACTGTGGGTGACCCCACAACAATGTTCACCATTCTACCATTATATATATTCAATACAGAAGACAGTGAACCAAGAGATAGAGGGGCTGGGAATACATCCCAGTGATGAATGCTTGCCCACCAGGAATGAGGGCCCTGGTTTGGATTTTTTTTTTTATTATCAAAAAATAAAAGAGAAAAACAAACAAACAAAACGTGTCCCAAGCAATGTTGCTAATGGACAGCGAGCTTAGGTATCTGCAGAAGAGGAGCTTTCTGCTTTTAACCTTACTGAAATAATAGTAATTCATCTGCTAGTGTTTGAGGCAGCTTTTAGTAATCTATGCATGACAGAACCTAAGGAATGGACTGTTTGAGTTAAAGAAACCAGACATGCAAGACGTTATCCTGTCTATCATCTCTATATAATTCAAAGCCAGACATTAAGAGCTAGGGATTCTGGACTTCTGGGGCATGTCCTCTTTCTGATCTCAGGATGATATTAAGGTCCTCACATTGTTACGTTCAAGCTGTATCGTATGTTCGCTTGCTCTTCCCTGCATCTACTGCGCTTCAGGGAAACTTAACCAGACTGGTTGCAAGATATGACTATAGAGATGTTCAGTATGTATTATAAAAGTAGAATCCTATTTACTGTCTTAAGAAGCTTTGTAGAAAAGCTAAGTGAAGGGATGTTATATTCACAAAGTAACACAGGTAGATATTTTAGGGGTAGAAAAATAAATGAGATTCTTTTTACTGTTTGCTATTTAATTTTTATAAAATATATAATATATTTTATATAAGTATTGTAAATAATAGAATATAAAAATAATAGTAGATTTTAACATTGAATTATTTCTACTTATTACTATTTACATTTAAATTTTTGTTTTTACCAAGGAAGTTGCAGAAACACAGACCAGTATTAATAAAACATCTTAATAAATGAGGACTCAGGGAAAACTGGAAGAATAGACATGACCAAAGATTCAAGCAGCTTACCCAGCCTTGTTTCAGAAATAGACAATGCTCTGTCTTTTCTGGAGCACATGACACATGGCTTCAAAATGAAGATCGAATGGGAACTCTCTACGTGACTGTGTAATGACTGCGTCCTCTTTGGAGCTTAGGAGATATGCAGAGTCGAAAACTCACTTTTTCTGTCTGTGGAATGGCCTTAATAATGTATTCTCTGCATTTTCCCAGAGGCATTTTGAGGATAAAAATATAATGATACAGGGATATCTTTGAAGTTTTCAGAGATGCTGGTCCAGTGTGTTATTACAAGGGGTGTTCATGAAAAAAAAACATAGGCTGAGATGCTGCTTGAAGGCACCATTTACCAAAACTGTCATTCACCTGTTGGAAGTCCCTATACATTAAAGAGATTTGGGGATAAGACTCCTTTCCGGGCTTTTACATAAGAGCATTTAGTGAATCAATGAAATGTTAGCTACATTGTTTGTAAATGTAAATGCTATTATGTTTTCTGTGGAAACTAATTTTAAAAAATTCAAGTCAATACAGACTAATTGTGATTATATAGTTATATAGATTTTTTTTGAGATCAGTCCTAGCAATGTTGCTTAGGTTACCCCTAACTTCTGGGAACTAAAGATCTCCTGGCCTCATCTTTTGGAATAGCTGGTATTACAGGTACATGCTTTCCCTCAAAGGACAGAAATGGAGCGTTGTTTTGTCAATAAATACTGATGCCTATCAATCACATAGCAAGGTATATTGTATATTGATCATAATTCTTTCAAAATACTCAACCATGGTAGTTTGAATGATAATGGCCCCATAGGCTATACAACTGAATGTTAGTTTTTCAGTTGGTAAACAAAGTGTTGGAAGGATTAGAAGGTCTGACCTTTTAGGAGGAGGTATGTCACTGGGTATGGGCATTGAGGATTAAGAAGCCCAGGCCAGGATCAGTCTCCTCCCTCTCTGACTTGTACCTGTAAATAAGATGTGAGCTCTCAGTTACTGTTCCAGTGCCATGCCTGCCTGCTGCCGTGATCCCCACCAAGATAATGACTCACCCTCTGAAACTGGAAGCCAGCTTCTAATTAAGTGTTTTCTTTTATAAGTGGCCTTGGTCATGGTATTTCTTCACTTAATTGAACAGTAACTAAGATACCAACCTAGTTAAGTTTATGATACATGTTTTTAGGATTAGCTTTAATACTATGGATTCACATTCATAATACAAGTATGTTTTAAAATTCATAGGTATGTGTAGCTCACATTTAAAAAAGAAGAGCTATGAAAAAATTATTCCACAGAGAATGAAAGTATCAATCTACTTGGCTCCTATTGGAAGCGACTAGTCCTTGGTATGATAAATAAACAGAGAATGATCCCAGGAGAGATTAGCCTCAAAGTGTTTTTTCTTAGCTTACTATCACTCCTCAATATATCACAATTACTGAGAAAACACACGGATACATTTCCATTTGGCTACCCATACACCTCAAAAGAAAAGAAAGGAAGAGAAGAGAAAAGAAAAGAGAAGAAAGGAAAAGTGGCTTTATGAAGTTGTATCAGTTCTCTCTGGTGTTACTACTAACAAAGAAGTGTTTTCTGTGTTCACATAGCACCCAATAAAGCCAGGAGTTAAGGAACAAGTAAGCTGAAGAAAGCACCCCAGGATCTCACGATATCACGGGTTTGCAAAACTAGATCATGCTTTTTACAATGTAAAATGCCTAAAGTTTAGATCAATTTCCCTGCAATAAAGAATCATTCCCTTTGCTTCTGAAAAATTATTGTATTTCTTTACATTCCAAATGTTTTCTCCACTCTCAGTCTCCCCTTCCCCAGATTTTGTCACACATATACCCTCTTTGCCTCTGAGAATTACTCAGACAATAAATAAAACTTTAATAATAACCTTTCAGACTTCCTTGTCAGCAAGTCACAGACAAGTCTCTAAAATTTACTGATTTCCAGTTCTGGAAAGACCTACAGCACGGCACATTCCAGAGCTTCTGACTAAAGTCAGAGGACTTGGAGTCCTAATGTGACACGAGAACTTACTTTTTTTTTAAGTCTGAGCCTTAGCTATTCCTTTTACGTAGTTGTGGCTACCTCAAAGCATTAATGTGAGCATCAAGTGTATGCATTACTTTCGTATTGCTGTTATAAAACACCGTGACCAAGACAACTTACAGAAAGGATCTATTTGGTCTTGTGGTTCCAGGGGCATAAGAGTCCATCATGGTTGGGTTGAGGAACAACAGCTCAAGCAAGGTGATGAGAGCTCACTAAACGTGATAAGTTGGGGCAGAGGGTGAATTTAGAATTTGCGTGTGATTTTTGAAAACTCACCCCTGACTCCTAGTGACATACTCCCTCCCCAAGGCCACACTCCCTGAACCTACCAAAGAGAGCTGTCAGTTGGGAATGAAATATTCACACATTCAGAATATGGGGGACCTTTTTTTATTCAAACCATCATACCAATTAGTTAGATGTATGGGAAAGCATTCTCAGCTAGAAAAAAAAACTGAATTAAAGTTAATTTTTATTTGTATTTTAACAACCTGAAATTCTTACTAACAACTGTTTCCCAAAGAACTCTCTTACTGTACCTTTGGTATGCCAGAAATAATTCAAGTCCAGTCATCTCTGTTTATCAAAACATGCCTTCAACAAAACACATCAACAATTTTACATACTTAAGTATAACATCACCAGGTAGGATATGAATGGAGTCTCATCATTAGTTAGGGACTAAACTGATGGCTTGACCTATTAATGATGAGATATGGGTGGCTATTTCCATACAGTCTCAATTTGCAGTTTTGCTCTTGGCTGAACTCAATAATTTTATGACCAACAATATATTGCAGTCTGGTTGGGAGGGGAGAGGCGGGGCTTATTTGCCATGATATGTTTTCGAGGACCTGTTCATAAAGTGTATGAAGCTGTGGTAGCTGAGCTGGCAAACACCATTCTTTTCTGGAAGAATCCAACAGTCAGGATTCTGTCCATGTTATTCCTCTTGCCTTGGAGGTGGAGAATATGGAGAATTATTCCTCTTCCAAGAGAGACAAACATGAAGGCTGTATGTCCATGTTCGCTAGCAGACTGCTTTAAGAAGCCATGATGGGCTGGGCAGTGGTGGTGCATGGCTTTAACCCCAGCACTTGGGAGACAGGCAGGTGGATTTCTGAGTTTGAGGCCAACCTGGTCTAGAGAGTGAATTCGAGGACAGCCAGGGCTACACAGAGAAACCCTGTCTCGAAAAAAACTCGCCTCCCTTCCCCCCAGCCCCCGAAAAAAAAAAGGAGCAATGATGGGAAGCCCAGAAGAGATTCCATGTGTGGAGGAGCACACATTGTGTTTAATTGAGCTGCTGCTTAGATTCACAAACACAGCTGGGAGCACACTAATATCTTGTACCGAGGATGGAAAAATCAGGACGTCTTATTTTTATTTTCTTTCGAGTCTAAACCATGAACTAAATGGTTTAAAATCTTTGCAAAATTGTGGATGTGTGGAAATTCGCTTTTTGTATTTTTGATGCATAAGCTGTGATATTTGAGTCGTGATTTATTTTTGAAGCGAAGCACCACATGCTCAACTTCATTTTTCTGTTTTCCCTACAGGTTTACAGTGAGAAGGGAGCATTACCAGAGGTCTGTTAAGTAAACTGAGATGGTACTTACATGGTGAGAGTCATTCTCTTGCTCTGCTTCTACTCAATTATTTTCATGTTTCTAGTTAGATTGAAAAATTGGGGATAGTCATACTCAATATTTCCAGGAAAATTCTGATTGAAACATCCCAGAAATAGTATTCACTTCATTTGGAAGTAAAAAGCAGTCTCTCTGATGTTTTTATTTGAAAAATACATGCTATGAAAGACAAGATGAGGACCTAAAATTTTTCATGAAAAATGTCATATTAAATTTTAGGCAATATATGAGACTACAGGGATAGCTCAGCCTTTAAGAACACACACAGCTTTTCTATTGAACCAATAACAAATCTCTCAGCTCCAGGGGATAGATGTCCTCTTGCTCTCTTCTGGTCTCCACAAGCAAACACACACACACACACACACACACACACACACACACACACACCACATGTAACAATTTAAAACATGCAAACAGTATAGAGAGTGAGATATGCTTTCTTTTAAAATATATTCCCTTAATAAATCTTAGCCCTGAGTAATTGGAGTTACATTTTGTTTCTTTGTTCAGCTTTTGGTATTAGCAAATATAAAATAGCTGTTTCTGTAGTTACTATGTGCCAGAATATCTTGTTTTATTTTCTTCATAACTGATATGGTTAATCTTGTCTGTCATCTTGACTGGATTTGGAATCACACAGGAGACATTGCTCCTGAGTATGTCTGTGAGGTCTAACTGAGGAGGGAAGCTGCATCTTGGATGTGGGTAGCATCATCCCAAGAGCTTCCTCCCACCACCCAAGACTGAATAAAGAGGGAGACAAAAGGTGGGCAGCTAAGCAATGTGACTAGCTGCTTCAAACCACCACAGTCACAGCCACAGCCAACTCGCTGCCATACCCCAGCATAGTAGAAACCCTTCCTTCCTTCCTTCCTTCCTTCCTTCCTTCCTTCCTTCCTTCCTTCCACCCTTCAGCTGCTTTTGTAAGATGCTTTGTCATGCAATTAGGAAAGTCACCAGTAGAACATGCTGCTGTCTAAGCCCTGCAATATGACCCCCTTGTTAATTATTAACCCATCTTGTCAATTATGATCACAAGAGGGTCTCCAGCCCTTCAGTTGGATTTTAGTGACTCAAAATTTTATACTATCAAAACTATGTTGAGAGGAAAGATTTGTGAGGGATCATGCTTAGAATCAGTTTCTCCTGAATGATCTTCAAGAACGTGCAAACTCTCCAGATAAAAACTTAGTTTTAAAAAACCAAATCAATAAAAAGATACAGTCTCCCCATCATCAGCAGCAGCAGCAGCACAGGTACAACAGGAGCACATAGGGAATATAGGTGCATGAAGTGTGTTTACTCAGGAATTTGGTCATTTCAACTCTAGTTCTAATATAACAATGGATGTCTACTTTAAATTCTGTCCTACAACTTGCGATTTCCAGTTGTTTCTCATCCTGACAAGGGATTAGTCTCTGAAAGAGATAGAAAAGGACTGAGTTCTAAACCTCAAATGAAAATGATTACATTGAGTGCTTAGAAGGAACCATGGTAATTTTAGCTGCAGGGGATATGGGAGCAGAGCACTTCCTTTCCTCAGGAGCACTCAGAGGAAGAGGGTTTGCTTGGAGTTGTTAGAGCTTGTTTGGGTCACTATAAATCTTCATTAGTTTTACATGAAAATAGAACTTGAGGCTTTCTCTCCACAGAGCACAACATCAATAATTTGATATCTCTGCAAATGTGTGACTATGTTTAGCTTCTACTTTGTAATGCAGGAGATTCTGAGGTGTCTCCCTTTTCCTGTAAGAAAATGCCACTTGGTTGCCTTCTAATTGTTCTGTTTCTCCTCGGATTTTTGGGTCATGGTACATGTCATTACATACAGCCTTATCTCTGCATTCAAATATTTTTTAAAGATCTTATTTATTTATTTTATACATATGAGTGCTCTATTCACCTATATACCTGTGTGACAGAAGAGGGCATTAGATCCCATTATAGATGGATGTGACAACATGTGGTTGCTGGGAACTGAATTCAGGACCTCTGCAAGAGCAGACAGTGCTCTTAACTTCTGGGCCATCTCTCCAATCCCGTCCAATGTTTTCACTTTCATTTCTTTTCTTTTTTTTAAAAGAGTTTTCCTACTTTGGGGGAAACTATTTCTATTCTCATATGAGCCTGGTGTTCCTAAAAATAGCTCGATTTTATATTTCTATTTTGTATTCTCTATATCTGGTATCCAAAATGAGGTACAAATAGCAGGCTATCAGCCACGTGAGAAGAAAGCATAGGCAGTTAACAACCTGGATCTCATTTATCATGCAACTGAAGGCATGTTTTAGAGTAGCTAAAGTTTTCACGTGGTTAAAAATAAACTCAAAGAATGTGCTATCCTAGACAATGATGAACGAAGAAAGGAATCCTTGTTGATATAGCTGACCTAGGCTATCTCCAAGGACAGCTTGATTAGCCCAGGGAACAATAGGATATTCTTACACAAGGAGCCTTTAAGAGAATTGCTACAGTACTTGGTGCAATTTCTTGTCAGACTTAGTAACACAAAGTTGACATGGCTTAGTATTCTGAATGGCAAATACAAAATTACTATTTTTATGAACCCTTTCTAACATTTTGAATATGTTATGTGAAATATACAAAATAATTCATTTTTCCCACCTAGGATTTAGACTCTAATCCTCTGGCAAGTTTTACTTTATATATGTCTGCTTCATATATTTCCTCTGCTACCTTTCACTCTGCTGCATTCCTAAGGCCCTTGGCTGTCCACCTCGATCGGCTGTCCCAGGTCCTGCCTATAGGTGTGTGTGGCAGCACTGTGGAGCTAGCCAGGGACTCTCTGAGGAGCCCTTGTGTGCTTCATCAGCAGACCCTGAGATAAAGAATTGGTCAGGGCTTTGAAGAATAAAGTATTCCAGGGTGGAGTTCTACTGCCTTACTTTCCACAAGGTCTGATTGTCATTTCTTTTCGTATTTGCTCTTGCCGCTCCAATTTAAAAGACTTAAAAAAGTTTTAATGCATACATACTTATTGTTGTGATAGTTTACAGTGTATCAAATCCTTTGAGATATAGTCTTTGCTATCAAGATAAAATACTACCAACAAAAGAGGTCTGTCTGGTTCGGTAAACTTACCTAGATTACTAGACAAATTTAAAAGGAAACATAGTTTTTTAAAAATATTTATCTTTATTATTTTTAATTATGTGTATGAGCATGTGAGTGCACCTGCCCAGTTGGGTCAGAGCCATCTGAAACCCTGGCGCTGAAGTTACAGGTGGTAGGGAGTTGCCCTGTGTGCACGCTGGGAACATAACTTGGGTCCCTGAAGAGTAATATATGCTTTTAACTGCTGAGCCATCTCTCTAGTCCTTAAAATAAGATTCTTATGTCAACAACACTTACAAAGAATGAAAATACTGGAAACCAATGAAGATGTGGCTCAAAAGTCTAACTCTCTCTTCTCTCTCTCTCTCTCTCTCTCTCTCTCTCTCTCTCT
>JADRCD010218788.1:0-17711 GCA_019843815.1 Montemys delectorum
TGGACAAGAAGAAGCTTTTTGATGAGAGAGTGATAGACTTATCTATGGATATAGAAATGCATTATGAAGAGTAGTTTTATTGATATGCTCACTTAGCAGAATAATAATGGTAGTAAGTTTCTCTTAGGCATGTGGCGTATCTGGCCTCATGTTCTTGACCATTTTAGCAGTGTCAGATATGGTTTTCTTCACATGGAATGGAATTTAAATCCAATAAAACAGTGGTTGGTTACTCCCCTAATATTTGTGTCACATTGGCAGCTCATCATAGGTCTCAAGGTTTGTAACTCAAAGATATTGGTGGATTAATTTTTTTCCTCAGCTAGTTTGCAAAGTACTTTCAAGGGCCATGGATGCTAATCAGTGGGAGTGAAGCTTCTAGTTCAGTACAAGCTTAATTTTCCCGTGAGTGATAGCATAAGGAAGTGGTAGTGGTGTCTTTGGAAGTAGACCTTACTGTCATGTTGTGGAGGGTAACCAATGTCTTTGGCAATAGCCTATGATATTTAAGAGGTGTCTATGGGATCCTTTTGGCCAACATTCAACGAGATATAACCCATTCCTGGCACTGGTGGTATTATTTGGTGGCCTAAAATGTCTGGTTGGGTCATTCTCTCCCCAACTATATTGTGACTTCATTTAAATTCCTCTCATATATGCATATATGTTAGGAAGCTTCATAGGAGTGAATTTTCATGTGGGCTTTCAAAGGGCTGTTACTGCTGGTACTCTTTCCCCATACTCCCTTCTTTACCTGCATTGTACTCTTGCAGAGAACTTAAAATTCAGTCCCCAGCATACAATTATGACAGCTTTCTACAATTTATAACTCCAGCTCCAGGGGATTACATGGCCTCCTCTCACCTCCCTGGACACCTATAACCACATGCATGTACAAACACATGGATATACATGATGTATATAATTGAAGATAAAATACATCATATATGTATATATAGAGTGATAAAAATCAGAGAATTATGAAGATAGACAAGTGATGTATTTTAAGAGGATAAGTCTTTATTTGATAAAGTGGAAAACCAGGACAACTCTATTTACATGAAATTTTTACATCAGGAAACAAAATATTAAATAAAAATATTTTGATAGCATATATATATATATATATATATATATATATCACTAGAAAAATTAGATTAGATTCAACAATGAAATTAAGTTTTCCCAGAATTAAATATCTTTCTAAATCAATGTCATCAGAAAAGGCAAAATGAAAGTATGGGACAAAATAACACCAGCCAGAGAAAACAGAATACGAAAATCAGATTAGTAATGTAAGTGAAGGAGGAACAGTGGGGCAAAACCATTAATCATGAAACACACAATGACAAAAACAACAACTTAAATTATAAAACAAATCCTGCATTTTCATACATCAAATAACACCTCATCAATATCTATCTACCATTTGTCTATCATGTGTGTACCTATCTATTCATCCTAAACCCAGAATACCTGAGAAGGAAGAGTAATAAAACATCTGAGTCCATGCCGATGTCGATCACATCATCATTCAAATTTTTCATTTACCTTTTGTCCTCTGCCTTGAATGTGGTACAGCTCACCATGCCAGGTCGTGTGCTGCCTAGCCTGATGGCTCATTTCTGTCCTAGGGATCCACAATGGAATCTATGTGTGTTTCTTGTGCTTTTTGTTTGTCTCTTTTTCTTGTTTTCTGTTTGATTTTGGCTTATCTCATTTTATTTTATTATTATTCCTTAGATGCTTATTTAAGGCTGTAGGTACTAATTTTCTAGTCACTTGCCTTCAGAAAGTCATTCAGTAATACTATGTCACAGCCTTCCACAGGAAGTGTCAGCCAGGATTCATGTGCCATATATACAGTACACAGATAATTTCTCAATGCCTGTCTTAGGGTTTTACTGGTGTCAAAAGACACCATGACCAAGGCAACTCTAATAAGATCAACATTTAATTGGAGCTGTCTAACAGGTTCAGAGGTTCAGTCCATTATCATCAAAGCAGGAGCATGGCAGCATTCAGGCAGGCGTGCTGCAGGAGAAGCTGGGAGTTCTTCATCTTCATCTGGAGGCTGCTGGCAGAAGACTGGTTTCCAGGCAGCTAGATGAGGGTCTTAAAGTCCACACCCATAGTGCTATAATACTAATAGTGCTATTTCCTGGGCCAAACATATGCAAGCCATCACAACGCCCCAGTCAATTTGATTCTTCAAATGACTTTTCTATGATATTATGGATGATATAGCTGTAGGAAGATCCAGCACATTGTGTTGCCTAGATATAGTCCTCATTCTGGGTCTTAGCTTTGGTTTTAAAAAGCCATCACAGCAGATAATTTGTACTTTTCTGGTTAAGAGTCATTAACTTTTTTGTTTCTCATTTTATGTGTTTATGAAGGTAATCATACATTTCAGAAAATGCTGTTTGTATTTTAAAATATAAGATTCCTAAATCATCCTTTTCTCAATGTATATTTAAAAATCCTGGGAATGAGAAGAGGGGTAGGAGAGATGTACTTAAAATGAAAACTCAAAAGTAAACAACAAAAAATCTGGTCAGAGATAGTTATGGAGATATTCCAGCAGGGTGAACAATGAGGTTTTCATTTCTTCCTTTGAAATCATTATCTGTTTAAAATTAGCATACAAAAGATTAAATTTCATGATAGCATTTAAAAACAGTATTTGTTTTGATTGCTTCTCCTCCTGTCATCTCTCTCATCTCCTGTTCCCATCCTGTACCTTGTACCCAATCCCTCCTCTCCCTGTCCTATCTCACGAGTCCTACCTTCCCGTCTTCCTGAACACCTTTTCTGCTTTCATGGTCTTTCTCCAGTCTCATTTCTTACACTCATACTGACCTGCACATCTGTGTACATGTAGACAACATGTTAGGATCCACATAGGATACTTCTGAGCATGTTTATTTCTTTCTAAGTTACTTAATTTAATATGATAATTGCTACTTTCATCCATTTTCCACAAAATTTTTGATGTGTCAACTCATAAATGTATAATTAAAATGTCATATGTGTATATATGATTGTATATAGAAAAATAAAATATAATTTTATTAGCCTGTAAAGGAAGTAGTTCCCCTGAACTATAAGCTTAAATAGAGAAGTCTTCCCGAGACACTATGCTTCTTTTTTCCAGAGAGATTTGACTCAGATTACAGTGACTTGGATAAAATTTAAGAATTAGAGTTCAACAGTCTGACAGCTTCGTTCACAGGTCAAAATTGAGCATCTGCTATCTTCTAATTGATATGAATTGTACAGTGACATCCTTTACGTTTTCATAGGAAAAAGCAATTACAATTGAAGATATGGTTTATCTTCAGCTGATATTCCAGAAGATGGACCATTTGTATACTAAGCTCATATTTACAGTCCAGCTGTGGTGAAAAGGTCCCCAGAAAATGGAAACTTGATGCTCTGGTCTGTGGAATCCTTCTAGGGCTGGGACTGGTGTAGATATCTGTCACTCCACATTAAAATCTTTCCACTTTTACTGTTGAGAAGTTCTGAAGAATTCCACTCTGAGGAAGACTAGGAACATGATACAGATCTGTGAGTGTTTAAATATCCTAACTATGTCTCTATGATCTCTTTGCTAAAACAGAAATTGCTAACCACTAGAATTAAACTGTTTGTGTAATATAAGTAGGAGAGACGTTTTTTACATGCTTAGCTTCTTAGAAAAAGAATGACTTCATTACCATCTTAGATGATCCAAATTAGGGAGGAAGTTGTAAAATTCAAATGTATGCTTACACAAAATATATATGCACACAAAAGCCAGAGGAGGTTGAGTTGAAACAAAGACACTACTCAAATCTATAGGCATATGTCTATAGATTCTAAACTACATAATGTGATTGCTGTGCTGTATCCAGTATTACCATGTATTTTCCTTCCTTATTTATCTAGCCAGGATTGAAGAACACTGATTTAGTTTGTTTACTTTTATATTTATATTTACTTTTATCATGAAAGTTATGCAAAATGATAGTGTAATATGATGTCTTAATGCTCTGAATGTTTGTGTCCTTTCAGAACTTGTATGTTGAACTCAAGTCACATTTAATGCAGGGTGAATTGTGAGGATCAATTGGACTAGAATGGACTTCATCCCTTATGAAGAAATCCTGATGAAGGCTCTTTGACCTTCATGACTGCCTGGGAAAAAATCAGGAGTGTATCCCTTCTGAGGTAAAAAATTTGGTGCCTCTGGCCTCTAGAACTATCAAAAATAAGTTTCTGTTTTTTGTACCTTACCAGGTATATAGTTTTTGGTTTGGTTTGGTTTGGTTTGGTTTGGTTATAGATGTCCAAATGAAGACCACACATGTTTGTATTTCATATGTGTGTGTGTATGTATGTATGTATGTATGTATGTATGTATGCATGTATGTATATATGTATGTATGTATTTATGTACATGTTCACACATGTAGATATGAGTATACATAAATAGAATTTTCTAGAAGAAAATATATTTGCTTAAAATCCATTGTGTATATATCGTAATTTATTGTCTCTGTGATATTTATTTATCTTTGTTAGAGTGTTGTGAGTTGAACATTTTAGCTGTTTGTGAGAGTGTCACTAGACCCAAACATCAGAACTGGAATTTTGAAGTCAATTGATATTAACTTCAACTTGTGATGGGGTCAACACAGCATTTCATACAACTCTATATCAATATCCTAGCCAGTGTATGACCTGCTATAAGACATCAGCTTCCTGCATGTTTCCATGGTATACCACTGGGATTTAAAGATAATAGCTGGCACATTGGTTCTTGCCCTGCTAATTAAGGTCAAGGACTACCTTTGTTCAGATAGCCTTCTGACTAGGCACAGAATGGAAGATTCTCTTTACTCATAGGGCTTCTTCTTCTCTGACCTTAATATTGCCACACGTGTACCTGTGGAATGTCACAGGTAGCCTTGATTAAGATTACTGGTTCAATTTCCTTTCTCCCGATAAGAACCTGTTCACCTAGCACCTGAGATTCCTGGATACTAATGATGGATCTCAGTACCTTAAGCCTGCATGCAATGACCTTTGCCAATCCTGGATACACTGAGTCCCATCCCCAAAACTATATAATCATTGAATCACCCCATGTAAAGTTGATCTATCTCCCCAAAGCTAGCCTTGTGTGTGTCACCATTACCATAAGTACTAATGTGCTCACACAGATTCAGAGTAACCTCCAAGCTCCCCATGCTTGCTCTGCTCAATTTGCTCTCATGGACCAATATAGGTTGATGATACCCCAGGCAGGGGCAGGGAGAATCACAATGGTGATGCATTTACTTTTAATTTTCTTTCTAATATGGTGTTATGGCGTATACCACTTACTATCTCTTGTCTCATCTGTTATTTATTCATGTCTTCCTCAATCTATGTGCATTGGTGTTTTGCCTGAGTGTATGTATGTCTGTGTCAAGGTGTAGGTTCTTATTATCTATTAAACTTATTTTCCTTGCCTTGAGACATTTTTGCTAGATATCAAGTGCTACATTCATAAGCTCCCCTCTCCCTCAACACATTCTATAATTTTTGTTTTGTAAATATATAGATTCAAAGTTGATAGTTATTTTTATTTTCAATTCTCATTTGAATATCCTCCCATCTCCTCCATATATAGTCCTTTAAGGCTTTCTTTTGAGAACTGGTTTTCAGGAAATTCATTATTATTTGTGTGTGATTTGCTTTTTATTCATTTGCCCCTGGATGAATTAACTTATTGTCTTATCATACATGAGGAACTCAATGCCATTAGTACTGCAAATATTCCCCCATCTCTCATTTCCTCCCCACCACTCCTTTCCTTTCTTCTTTCCTACCTCCTTTATTCCTTCCCCTTCCTTTCCTTTCTTTTTTCTTCTCTTCCTTCCTTTCTTCTTCCTTCATCTCTTCTTTCCTTTCCTTCATTCTTTTTTCCTTTTTATTCCTTTCTAGTTAGGCTTATTCTGCAGCCTAGACTGACCTCAAACTCCCCATGTAGCCCAGGCTAGCACTGAACACATAGTCTGATGGTGATCTTTGACGTCAGCCTTCCTAGTGATGGAATTATATGGCTAGGCCAATGTGTCTAGCACATATTTGTCTTTCTGTTTGTACCACTTCTATGACTCCTTCTATGCATGTTATACTATTTGCATCCTCCCACCTTTATCCTCTGCTTTCTGTGGCTCATTTGCCTAGCATCTGTTGATAAGGCCGTATTTTTACTGCCCTGGTCTAATCCACTATTACTCTTATCTAGTGAAAATTTCACTTAATGTTCATATTTCAATTGTAAAACTCTTGTTGAAATCATACAAACTCATACTAACTATGTTGCAGTTTGATTTCTCTTTTTTCATCACAACGCTTTATTTTCAAAGTCAGAGGCATACTCACAGTAAACTTTCCAATGTTCTTCCTCCTAATGTTTATCAACTCTGTCATATCCTGGTTTGTTTCAATTTACATGCCTTCCATTTAATTACAGTTTCCCATCTAAGAAGTTAAAAATACATACATACATACTATGAATTTACACATTTGAATGTTAGGATTTGACATATGCTTTTCAGTTATGCTCCTTTCCTCAATTTGTGTTGATGCCCTGACCATTACTATCCCAGGATGTGAACTCATTTTCAATTCAGTTGCAAAGGCAGTTACTTGAGATGAGTTTACAGTTAGTCATGTGGGACTTCTCTAGTTGATGTCTTTATTATGGGGTGATGGTGGTATACCAAAAATACACAGAAGAAGCATCATGGAAACATGAAGTTACCATCTCCAAGTCAAGGAATAGATCCTGCCATGAGTTCCTGCCTTGGTCTGAGACTTCCAACCTCTAGAACTATAAAAGGTACATTCCTGTTATCAAAACACCTGGATTAACCTGTGGCATTTTTGTTACACCAGACATACCCTCTGAGTGCAATATTCTATCAAAGCTCAGTAGACCTTGTTCTGGAGCACAAGGTATTAGAAGGTCACCTTCCAAGTTTCAGACTTTGTTAGGGTATTTTTAGAGAATATTTAGTGTTAGGTTAATCTCATTGGCAAAGCATGCTATTTTAGGGAACACCTGTGAATGACCTTGGTGTCCCAGACTGTCCACTCTAGCTAGTTAGAGAAGGCATAATTAAGACATAACTTGAGTGGATCTACACTGCTCTAAGTTGATCAGCTATGAGTTTGACCATATGATGTTTTACTCTGTGCTTTCATTCTATACTAATACTCGACAACTGATTCAGGGGCCCTAAATTAAGTTTTAGGGAACTTCTTTTCCATACAGCTTTAATGCTAGCATTACAAGGAGAATGTGAAATTTGTCGTATACTTTATCCTTACTGTCTGGGTACCTAGACTGAAAACAATGTAAGACAATGTTATTAAAAGCAAATGGTATGGGTAGAGGTAGTTAATAGCCCTGTTACTATTTGTGGTCTGTATATTTTCTGATACATGTTAACTAATTTTCAGAAAATATTGAATAATATATGTGAATACTGGTCCAAGTTTACTCTTCAACTCTTCAATGTTCACATGTTCTGATGTATCTCCCACCAATTATATTTTGAGAAAATATTAAATTTTATAACAAGTGAACTGAATCAGCATAAAATATTTACAGGATATTCGTCTTAGTCAGGGTTTCTATCCCTCCACAAACATCATGACCAAGAAGCAAGTTGGGGAGGAAAGGGTTTATTCAGCTTACACTTCCATGTTGCTGTTCATCACCAAAGGAAGTCAGGACTGAAACTTAAGCAGGTTAGGAAGCAGGAGCTGATGCAGAGGCCATGGAGGGATGTTCCTTACTGGCTTCAATTGGGGGAAATGCCTCCATGAGATTCAGCTGTGGGGCATTTTCTCAATTAGTGATCAAGGGGGTAGGGTCCCTTGTGGGTGGTGCCATCCCTGAGCTGGAAGCCTTGGGTTCTATAAGAGCAGGTTGAGCAAGCTGGGGGAAGCAAGCCAGTAAAGAACATCCCTCCATGGCCTCTGCATCAGCTCCTGCTTCCTGACCTGCTTGAGTTCCAGTCCTGGCTTCCTCTGGTGATCAACAGCAATGTGGAAGTAAGCTGAATAAACCCTTTCCTCCCCAACTTGCTTCTTGGTCATGATATTTGTGCAGGAATAGAAACCCTGACTAAGACAAATATTAAACACATATGACATTGAAAATATTAGTTTTGAAAAGCATATACTGGAAAACCATATACAAAAATAAATTACATAATTTAAAACTACAATGTTCTAGCAACAGATGTATTTGGATATCACTTCACTCCACTATCCTGATTTCCCCAGGGAGATCAGAAGCTTATGTGTATATTCAATAATTAATAGCACCTTGACCATCTGTGGGTCTCTGTGTTAATCACCATCTGCTGCAAACAGAAGCTTCTTAGATGAGGGATTAGAGATGTATCAAACTATGGGTTTAATAATAAGTAATTAGGAGTTGGTTTTATATTAAGTTCACTTAGTAACAATAGTAGCAGATTATCCCCTAGGGCCCATGAATGTCTAGCCATAGGTTCTTAGCCCAATAATGGCACAAGGTGTGAGTTTCATCCTGTGGAATGCAACTGAAGTCAAAATGTGGTTACTTTAAGAGTGTAATCTCTGGGAAATCTACTAGTCTCCAGGGGAAGACTACACATTTAAGGGTATTTGGGCATCACAAACTGTTCTCAATGGGGTTTTTAAAAAAGACACCACATTGGGTGGGTGGTAAATAGGGGTGAATATGATCAAAACACATTGTACAAAACTTTCCAAGAAGAAAGGAAAAGGCTAGTAAAAAAGAATTAATAAATTAATAAATAACCCCATGACAAACTCAACTTCCCTAATGCTCACCTTTTCACCTTTGATTATTTATTTCTTTGTTGCGTTGCTTTGTGTGTAGCACTCATCTTGATGTATGCTCACTAAGCTGTGCGTGCTCATGGCTTGAGTTTGCTCTCTGCAGGGTCTTGCAATCTTTTCTGCTGTTGTGTGAAGTCACTAGAACATCTCTTGCTGAGTCAAATATTTCTTATTCATGTCCCTTACATAAACATTTTCATTAGCTTTCAGCTGCTGTGAAGGATTTTGGAATTAGCTTGTATGTCAGTGTTCCATGCTGAAAGCAAGGAACTGTTCAGGATAATGCAAGCAGAGGCGCTACTTACTAAAGGACTGGGTGCTGCTCCCAACATTACATAAAAAGTTAATTTAGGCATAAGGGTCTAGAAAAAAAGGTCCACATATAGAAACAAAGAAGCAGCAACTAAAGTGGGCACAGTTTCCATTACCATAAATACCTAGAAATGCAGAGAAGCCAACATTAATTGCAACCATTTCAATAAAGTGTCAGTGATTCAGCATATGTGATTATAATTATTCTCAAAAGTTTGGTATCTTTTCCACTTACACTCACACAATCAATGCCTTTTTCAAGTTTATGTTGACATTATTTTACTTTCACCTTAAATTCTCTTGTGGAGAAGGTTGAATGGTGGAGCTGACTTTCTCCCTACTCCCGCTCCAAAGTAGGATAGATTATTTGAATTTGAATTTGAATTCCAGGAAGCAAAAATTATACTTCAGGATTTCTTTTTATTAATGTAGGAAGCCTAAAAAATAAATAACAGGTTTAAATACTATAAATGAATTGTGTCAGCTCTGTTTTGGGACTAGACTCCTGGTTTGTCTATATGAACTAAGTCATTTAAATTACTGATGTGAACTTCTGTTTTGCTTTGAGGTATAAACTTGTTCAGACATTGATCATGGACTTGAGTTTTAAAAAATGGTGCTTTCTTTGCATTTTATGTTCAACTAGAAAGCTAAGCCATTGCTCCTACTCACTCCAGACTATACATTTCAAGCAATGATAGTTTGATCCAAGTTTTGTTTCCTGTAATAATCAGGTTTTTCTTTTTTCTTTTTTTTTCAGTGTCTTGTGAAAAAAATGCTTAAGTCTTGTAGCTGCATTTGAGGTTTGACATCATTAAGGAGTTGATGAATGGAGGCAACCTGGCCAAGGCTATGGAGGCCAGAGAAGACTGATTTATTAGAATGACTGTCAAAGCAGAACACTTAGTACCATTCCTAGATAGGTAGAGATTAGAAGCAGGAGATAAGGTAGAACATGCTGAGATGCACAAAAAAATCCAGGCAGGCAGTAAAGATTTATGTGGTATGTTGAGTTGAAGTGAAAATTAGCATATTGAAACTAAAACAACATGATTTTGAGTAGAACCCCAAGAGCCATGGAGAAATATTTGAGGGGTTAAATATTTGCAAGCACCTTAGTCAGTTATACACGGGCACATAAAGAAAACTGTGTCTTCATGTGTCTTTCTGTCTCTCTCTCTCTCAACTTTTTGAGACAGGTTGTCACTCACCATGTGCCCTTGTTTAACCTAAAACTCACTATGTAGATCAGGATGGCCTTGTCCTCATAGAAATCTGATTGCCCTCTGTCTCTGAGTTCTCAGACTATAAGTGTGTGCCACTGCGCCTGTACAGCTTCCATTTTGAACTAGTTTATGAAGCATCCACACTTTGGAATTTCAATTTTAGGATTGTTTCTCTTAGTTTTAGTTTAATCTCCTCCATATTCACAAAATATGCATTTGTTTAAAAGGACTGCATATGTTGTCTAGCTGAGTTACATTCTTGAATGAAAAGAAGAAATAGAAAGTTAGTGGTCTATGTGTTATGCATCTAATATGCAGGTGATGTAGGTATAGCATCAAGTCCATTTTCCAGTGGTTTCCAAGAGATCTTGATAAGATCTGTGATCTATGGTGATCAGATTTCTGTACCGTGTGAACTATTAGAGAGATAGCACAAGTTTCGTAAGAAGTACTGATTTGTATTTGTTGCTAGAAATGAAACTTTCCTGCCAGATGAGAAAGTAATTCATTGTCCTAATCCTTGTCAGAATTATTTCTCCAAATGGAAAGCATTATTGCTGGCAGCAGGTCATTGCCTTAATTGCACTCTTGGTGACTGAGCATGAGATACACTGCCTGGAACTTTTTGTAAACCCAGAGAAGCATGTGACTTGATTTGTACTTACCATCATGTCAGCGTTTGTGAGGTTTTTTAATGTTTTTTTTTCTTTTGTTTTTGTATGGGTGTTATAAAGTAAATGTTTATTTTCTTTTTCTATCCAGGTCTGATAAACTTTTTGTTTTCATTAAAAATCTTTCAATGCATAGAACAACTGGGTATCCTGTTTACATTCCAATGATTCTGTCTCATCACCTACACTGTATGACTTTAAGTTGTGCTGATGGGGTGGCTGAAGGTATGGATGTGGAAGGCCAGCCGGTGTTCCATCACATTCCTGGTGTTCCAGCTCTAGGATATGGAGGACTAGGAGGTTCAGAAGTGCGATCTAGCTTTGCATATTCCACAGTGATGTCTAGGAAACACTCTTCTACCTTCGTGGTCATTGTTTTTCTTATTTTCTTCAAGCTGTTTTCACAAAACACAACATGGAAAATCTAATTATAAGAGATATAAATAAAGGAGCCTTGCTCACCTGATAAACTCATTGCTGGCCACTTAGTGTGAAATTCACCTGCAAGCTCAGGGCTTTTCATATAAGTATTAACAATTCTGAGCCTACTCACAGTGTATGAATTAGGATGGTCCAATTAGGAGAAGATTGTAAACTTGTGGTTGGGAATAGAAACAAACTTAATACTAAGTAAATGTAGTACAATTTTAGAAACAAACAAAGAAGAGGAGAAATTCTATGAAATTCTGAAATTATATAATTGTTAGGAAAATGGACTGGCCCCTGGAAATTACCCATTAATCACAATGTGTTCACTGTTTAAAGTTTAAAACAATGTCCCTAAAAGTCTACTTTAAAGATTGAGAAAGTAGCAGAAAATAAGATGTAGAACAGCACGAACAACAACAAAGAGGGCATTTCCATGGGTACTCAGAAGAACAGACAGAGAAGAAGAGATTTTAGAGGAATGATGCTGTCCAGTATAGATGCCATGGGCAAGACATAGCATAATAGTTCAGGCAGTAGATAC
This sequence comes from Montemys delectorum, assembly GCA_019843815.1. Taxonomy (NCBI): domain Eukaryota; kingdom Metazoa; phylum Chordata; class Mammalia; order Rodentia; family Muridae; genus Montemys; species Montemys delectorum. Next base: position 12,078 of record JADRCD010218788.1, read on the forward strand.
ATACTCTGAACTATGGGGCATATAAGGTTCTACCAATCTTCTAAGAACAGTTGTAATATGGTGTTAGATCTTACTGTCAGGGACTCACTAAGTCACTGAAGCTATGACTGCAGTTCCACATTGCTTTCTGGAAGACAGGTCCTCACTGTGTCTTATTTCTTCAATAAGAAAACAAGTGGAAGAGCAGGTGGCTATCTATGGAAAGTGCTGATTCACTCCTACCAAAAGGGTTTCATGTTTCCCTAGCATAGTTGAGGAGAAACAATTACCTGACTCAGTTTTTATCACATGGTGAAAACTTCTGACCTTAAGCCACGTTAATTAGATGAGTTCAGGAAATGTATGATTTCCTAAAGTGAGATGGTTCAGTTTGTCTACACCTTGATAACTGCTGCTTTTTAGGATGGAGTCCTAGAAAGCAATCCATAGGACAAGGTTGTGACTAGCTTTGGAATTTCAGGTTAATATTGTTTTAATTTACACTTCTTATTCATAAGAGGAAAAAATTGCTGTCTATTGTATGTATTTCAAGTTTGCAAAAGAACTCCGTATCAAATTGCATAATGTAGAATAGCTTTTCCATAACAGCTAGTCACACAATGTGTTGCTACGGATACCTAGTCACATACAGTTAGTCTGAATCCACTCAGCTCCAAGGATCATAAGTATCTGCTGTCATTCACATTTTTCTAACAGCCTCTAAGATTTAGGACTTTATCAATAATGACTTTTATATAGTCATAATTTGATCAGTATTTTTATACTCAGCAATCAATGCTACTCACAGCTTTCACCCAGTGATTTCATTAAGTACTGATTAATCAGATCATCAAAATGACTTACCACAATCTTAACCTAGTCATATTTATGATAGTAAAAATTTCTCTACTAAGTCTTGTGAATTTGGAGGGGGGAATCCTCCCAATCGTTTTGGTATCTTGAAGAGTCTCTAGTGGCCAAGAAATTCCCATCCTGAGGACTTTTAAAATGGGAGAAATACCTTTGGGGAAGTATAAGGATTTTTTGAGAGAGCATAGTAGCTCAGAAAACTCATCAGTATGTATTAAAACTGCACAGGGAAAACTGTCAGGCTTCTAGAGGCAAGTAACACATCAAAGAGACAAACTACCTGCTGCTGGGGTTCAGGCTGACGTGAATATATATCCAACTGTGGGAAATATGGCCAGACCCAACACTGAAAAGGATGCTGAGCACCCACACAGAGCATGACTGATTATAGGCAACCCCTTCCCCTGCAATGCTAAGAAGGCTGGTCCCTGGACAACAGCATATGTGATAAATCTGACTTCACAGAGCAAAAAATGCCTGCTTTCATTCTGACACTAAAAGGAGTAAATCATTAGACATCATCTATATTCACAGAAAACCTCAAGGACCTTTCAAAGAATTTGTAAAGAAAGATGGGCACTGCATTTTTGTGATTTTAATATCACAGAAAAGACAAAATGCTTCAACCAAGAAAAGAGACAAGTCCTGCTGTCATGTGACTTTTCCTGGGGATGTGAATAAATATCTATCCGTTCACTCCAGATGGGACACTGATGATAGATTGAAGCATGGATTCTACCCTCATCCAGCAACAGGTTTAATGGGCTTGCTTATGGAAATATGGGAGGATTATTCAGAGGGGTGTGGGTAATGGTAGAAGAGCTATATCACCTCAAAGTATCTCCCCATCATTGATGCACATTTATCGAAGACCCATCATGGGTTCCAACTTTCACTTAATTGTACTTCTTATGTCCTGCAGCATCCCCCAAGATCACTTACGTCTGGGAAGGGCAAGAAGGAGGAAGCAGAAATCCCATGTGAAAGGTCTGTGACTCCCCTTTTCCTCTCCTTCCATTAGGGAATGGTGATCATTCCATTATCCTTTTTATAGACATAAAAAACATTGTCAAATTGTTTTCATTTTGTTCCTATGCAGGTGGACCAACACTTTTCTCTATTTCAGGGGGGAGTAATGGGATGATTATATGATATTTGGAGGAAAATCCACAGTATAACACATGTTAATACATGCCATGAGACTAAATGTATAATATTGTATGGATACAGTAGCTTACAATGGAATTTATAGCGATAGTCTACAGTCTACACTGATTTCATACTGACTCACCCTTTTTCTACAATCTGTGAACACATTCCTTACCCTTTCTGAGCACAGTATTGATAAAATAAACAATATTGTAAAGCTCACTTAGATTAGCGTAGATAATAGACATATGTGTTGTAGAGTCCAAGGTGAATACTTCATCATGAAGACAGCAGACCTAACTTAGGGACATCTAAATGGACAGACTGCCATGAATAGTCTCTTTTCCTATGTTTTGGTTCAAGCACTAATTCCTTTTTTTTTTTTTTAAGTTTTAGTTTGTTGACATTTGATCTTCTGTATCTGGTGCTACACTGAATTTATAATAACTCATCTCTAAACTCAACAAAGAGAAGTTTAATAAGACAGTTCTGCTTAGAAGGGTTTCCATAGCTGATCTCCTAGACACACACTGATTTCTATGGGAGAGAGATATAGACATTAGGTAACATAAGAAAACTGTGCAGTTTGTAAGACTATGATTCTAGAAATATATTTTCAGTATATGATTTTATTATTTTTTATTTTTTTTGTATTTGAGGGTACGATGTCTCATTGAGATCTTGTAACTCATCTAACCCTTAATATTTTTCCACTTTTAGTCCTTTCGACTTTAGCAAATGATTAAACTTAGCATAAAACACATGGTGTATGGAATGAAAGTTTGGGATGGGGGATAACTCAATTAGTAAAGTGCTTGTCTTGGAAGTATAGTGACCAGATTTTAATGCTCAAAACCTAGGTAAAAATGTGGGCATGATGGCATACATTTGAAATCCCAGTTTTGGGAAGGTGAGGACAGACAGATACCTGGGGCTTTGGAGACAACTAACTTAGTCTACATGGTAAGCTACTGACCATTGAGAGACCAAAGATATCTAAAATTATCTTCTGGCCTTAATACCCATGTGAGCAAAAATGAATGCATACCTGCACATACAAACACATAGATACCTACACATTCAAAAAAATAAGTAAAAATGAACTCTCGGTATCCTAAACACTTCAAAATAGATGTGTGAGACAACAGCAATACAGCATGCTTGTTGGTATAAATTGCCAGCTATAACAATTTGTCAGAAAAAAACTGCAGCCATCTATTGTGAGAAAACGGAATAAAATAATCTTTAGTGTAATATAAGTAATGTTGGTGTTTTCATAAAAGATAGCTTTTATTTTCTCTCAGAAATTACATTAGAAAACATGAGCTACTTACATGAACATAGTAAAAAGAGGGACTTGTGATTCTTTATATCACAAAGACCATACGTTTTCAAGTGTGTGAATAAAGAAAACTAGATATTATGATGTGTTGGGGGAAAATGTGCTTGACTGTGAGTGTAAGGGATTGTCTTTATGGATATGCTATGTAAAAGCTCAGATGAATGAACGCCTTTGAGAAGATAGACTATAAAGTGAAGGCTCTAACAGGGTTCCACATAACAATCCTAAAAGAGTTATAGCCAAACACAAATGCAAAGAGCAGCTGTAGGAAATGAAGAAGGACCGACTGTTGAGCAGGCCCATTGCTTGAGATCTGGAGGGAAATGAGAGCATCAAAACCAAAAGTGAGTGAAAGGTGGAACAATCTAAAAGTAAAAATCAAGCCGGTCTGGATTGCCTTCCAGTTTGTTACATAGAAAGTACTTTGCCACACTGGCAAGGATGGATGCCCCCTTTACCACACTGAAGGGAGAATGCATTCTGAACAAGCCTGATTCTGATTAACAAGGCTATCCTGTAAAACTGTCTGCCAGATTTTAAAACAGCAAAGGCTCTAGCTTAGAAGTATCAAAAGAAAGTAGACTAGAAACCACAAAAGGATAGTCATTTAAAATGTGGAGAAACAGTGCAGCACAGTGAGACCCACATCATACAGTTGCATAAAGGCTTGCAGCACACACAAGACAGTCTTACTTGTCTGTAAACAGAAAAGAAGAGTAAAGTGCAGGACAAAGGTGCAAAGGCATTCTAGGTGGCTGCAACAGAGGTATTCATAATCCTCACCTTGGTGGATATGAGTAGTTTCCACAGAGATATTTTTCTAATTCATTTTGTTCTCCAGTTTTTCAAGAAAGTCAGTATACTATATCTTGTTTTAAAGTAGAAGAAGAAAGGGTTGTGATTAACCTCATTGCCAACTTCATCATATATACTAATAAGAAGAATGTAGGAGCGACCTGAGGGCAATTTTAGATATTGTATAAAAGAGATACTTTTGACATTTCAAAGGCTGCCATTAGTTACTCAAGACCTGACAGAAGTTAGTGTTAATGCAATACTAGTGGACATCCTGCATTCAACTTAACAAGTAACAGAAAGTTTTATAACTAGTGCACTGATGACTTTTCTTATGGAATGAAAGGTTTGTTTTGTCTCATAGTTTGAGGGTACAGTTCATCTCAACGAACAAGGCACAGTGGAAGGACCAGGTTGAGGCTATGTACTAGACGACTGAGGCTGACTCCTTACCTCTGAGGAAACAGAGAGAAGACACAAAGTGGAACAGGCATATAAACCTTAAGATACAACTACAGAAACCCACTTTATCCATAGATACACTGGTGCTCACAGTGCCGTGAACTAAGTTCACTTTCAAACACATGTAGTAGTTGGTCACATTTCATACCCAAAACATCGCAGTAAGTCTGTCGCATTGGCAGGATTTAACTGGAAACTGAGTTAGTATCTAATGTGGGAGGTCAAAGATCGAATGTCTTCATAAACACTAATAAAGTTGGCTGGTTTATGAACTATACCCAGCTTTTTGACATGGGTGCTGGGATTTGAACTGTGCATAGCAAGTGCTCTTAAGCACTAATCCATCTCTCCAACCACTGAAGCCAGATTTTTAAAAAAATTTTATTAGATATTTTCTTTATTTACATGTCATACAATTTCTCCTTTCCCAGTTTCCCCTCCAACCCCCCCAAAACCCCCAAAACCAAAAAACAACAACAAGAACAAAACCTGTACCCATCCCTCTCCCCCTGCTCACCACCCCACCCTCTCCTGCTTACTGGTCCTGGCATTCTCCTACACTGGGGCATAGAACCTTCACAGAGCCAAGGGCCCCTCCTCCCATTGATGACCCACTTGGCCATCCTCTACCATACATATGCTGCTGGAGCCATTGGTCCCACCATGTGTACTCTTTGGTTGGTGGTTTAGTCCATGGGAGCTCTGAGGGTACTAGTTAGTTCATATTGTTGTTCGTCCTAAGGGGCTGCAAATTCTTCAGCTCCTTGGGTCCTTTCTCTAGCTACTTCATTGGGGACCCTGTACTCCATTCAATGGATGGCTGTGAGCCTCTACTTCTGTATTAGTTAGGTACTGTCAGGGCCTCTCAGGAGATAGCTATATCAGGCTGGATTTTCCTTCCATCAGTCTCTGCTCCATAGTTAGCCTCTGCAACTCCTTCCATGGGTATTTTATTTCCCCATTTTAAGAAGGAATGAAGTGTCCACATTTTGGTCTTCCTTCTTCTTGAGTTTCTTGCAGTTTGTGGATTGTACTTC
>JADRCD010218789.1:0-11474 GCA_019843815.1 Montemys delectorum
ACCTCCAAATAGAAGTTGCACATAGTGATTGCTGATATCTAAAGATATGTACAGTCTGTAAATTAGTTCTCACCTTTAATATAACAAGCAAAGGCAGGCAGATATCTGTCATATCAAGGTCAGCCTAGTCACTGTAGCAAATTCCCGGCCAGTTAGAACTACATAGCAAGATCCTGTCTCAAAAACACATATCCAACTAACCAACCAGAGGGAGAAAAGCAAGGCAACAACTATAGACAATGCCAAAAAGAACCAAAGCCCTTTATTACAAAGAACAAATCTTTATGTTTTAAATAGCAAGATTTTCTTGAAGAAGCATGTTATTTGCATAAACAGTAAAGACTTGTGGTAGAAAGAAATATATGTTATTATTTAAAAAATAAAATGCACAATAATTCAAATTTTCCTCAAATTCCAGATTATACCTGAAAGGAGGGTTTGGAAGAATGAACTCTAATTGGAAACATCCCAGATGTTCCTCAACTGAAGAATGGATAAAGAAAATTTGGGTAATTTACACAATGGAATACTTACTACTCAGCAATTAAAAACAAGGACATTATGAATTTCACAGGCAAATAGAACTAGGAAATACCTTCCTGAATGAGGTAACGCAGACCCAAAGTGATAGTCATGGTATGTATCCACTTATAAGTGGATATCAGCCATACAATGCAGGATAACCTTGGCACAATCAACAGACCCCAAAAACCCAAATAGCAAGGAGGGTTTAAGGGAGGATGGTGGAATCCTTCTCAGAAAGGGAAATAAAAATAAATATCAGAGGTAGATGGAGGGAGGGAACTGGATAGGAGAGCAGAGGGGTAAGAGAGGGAAGCTGAGCTTAGAGGGTTAGATATAGGGAGAGCAGGAGAGAGATAAAGGAAACCTATGGTGGGTAAGAGGGGAAATCTCTAGGAAGTACCAATGACCTGGAATGAGGGCAGGCCCCGGGGAGTTCTATGGGGATGATTCTAGCTGCGACGTCTAGCAGTTGGGAATATGGATCCTGAAGTGGTGACTTCCTGTAGTCAGGATGAGCGCTCAGTGAAGGGATAATGACAGCAACCCATCCACAAAACCTTCCACCCAAAATATATCCTGCCTAAAAGATGGGCAAAGCAAAGATAGAGCAGAGAGAGAGAGAGAGAGAGAGAGAGAGAGAGAGAGAGAGAGAGAGAAAATTGCCAACCAATGACTGCCTCTGAGATTCATCATATGGGCAAGATCCAAAAGCTGACATTATTAAAGATACTCTATTATGTTTGCAGACAGGAACCTAGCTTAATTGCCCTCTGAGAGGATCCACCTAGCAGACAATGGAAAGTGATGAAAGTGATTCAGAAACCCACATAGATGGTAATCTGGAGTTTAATTAAAAAGTTGGAAAGGACTTAGGGACCCAAAGAGGAAAAGAGTTCTGCAGGAAGGGAAACAGAGTCAACTAACCTGGACCCCTGGCTAGACTAGGCCTCTTGTACATATGTGGCAGATAAGCAGCTTGGTCTTCATGCGTGAGGCTCCTAACAACAGGAATAGGGACTCTCTCTGAATCTGTTGCCTTTCTAACTGCCTGTGTATCCAGTCCACCTGGATGGACGATCTTGTCTGGTCTCAGTAGGAGAAGATGTGCTCATTCCTGAACCTACTTGATGTTCTGGAGGGTGTGTGTGGTGACAACATGAGGGGATACTCCTTCTTAAAGGACAAGTAAATGGAAGAATGGGGGTGGGGCGAGGTTCTGTATTAGTGGATACTGGGAGGAAGAAGTCTGATACTGGGAGTTAAAGTGAATAAATAAATACATTTTAAAAATGGGGTACAGAGCTAAAAAGAGACTTCTCAACAGAGGAATCTGTAATGCCTGAGAATTATTTAAAGAAATGTTCAGCTTGCAATACCACCAGCAAGGGATGAGTGTTCCTTTCTCCATATCCTTGCCAGCATCTGCTGTCACATGAGTATCTTGGGCATTCTGACTGGTGTAAGGTGGAATCTCAGGGTTGTTTCGATTTGCATTTCCCTGATGGCTAAAAATGTTGAATATTTCTTTAGGTGCTTCTCAGCCATTTGGTATTCCTCAGTTGAGAATTCTTTGTTTAACTCTGTACCCCATTTTTAAATAGGGTTATTTGGTTCTTTGGAGTCTAACTTCTTGAGTTCTTTGTATATATTGGATATTAGCTCTCCATTAGCTATAGGGTCAGTAAAGATCTTTTCCCAATCTGTTGGTTGCCATTTTGTCCTATTGACAGTGTATTTTGCCTTACAGAAGCTTTGCAATTTTATGAGGTCCCATTTTTGATTCTTGAACTTACAGCACAAGCCATTGGTATTCTGTTCAGGAAATTTTCTTCTGTACCCATGTGCTCGAGACTTTTCTCCACTTTTTTTTCTATTAACTTCAGTTTGGTTAGAGTCACACCAAGATATTTTATATTATTTGTGACTATTGTAAAAGGTATCATTTCCCTAATTTCTTTCTCAACCTGTTTATCCTGTAAGTAGAGGAAGGCCACTGATGTGTTTGAGTTAATTTTGTATCTAGCCCCTTTGCAGAAATTGCTTATCAGGTTTAAGAGCTCTCTGGTGGAATTTTTTGGTCACTTCAGTACACTATCATATCATCTGCAAATAGTGATATTTTGACTTCTTCCTTTCTGATTTGTATCCTTTTGTCCTCCTTTTGTTGTCTAATTACTCTGGCTAGGACTTCAAGTACAATATTGAATAGGTAAGAAGAGAGTGGGCAGCCTTGTCTAGTTCCTAATTTTAGTAGGATTGAGTCAAGTTTCTCTCTATTTAGTTTGATGTTGGCTACTCGTTTGCTGTATATTGCTTTTACTATGTTTAGGTATGGGCCTTGATTTCCTGATCTTTCCAAAATTTTTATTATGAAGGGGTGTTGGATTTTGTCAAATAGTTTCTCAGCATCTAATGAAATGATCATATGTTTTTTTTTTCTTTGAGTTTGTTTATATAATGGATTACATTGATAGATTTCCATATATTGAAACATCCCTGCATCCCTGGGATAAAGCCTACTTGATCATGATGGATGATTGTTTTGATGAGTTCTTGGATTTGGTTTGTGAGATTCTGTTGAGTGTGTTTTGCATTGATATTCATAAGGGAAATTGGTCTGAAGTTCTCTTTTTTTGTTGGGTCTCTTAGAAAGGGGATCAAAATACCCATGGTAGGAAATACAGAGACAAAGTTTGGGGCAGAAACTGAAGGAAAGGCCTTCCAGTGACTGTTCCACCTAGGGACATCCCATATGTAGTTACCAAACTCAGACACAATTGTGAATGCCAGCAAGTGTTTACTGACAGGAGCCTGATATAGCTTTCTCTTGAGAGGCTCTGCCAGTCCCTGAAAATACAGAACTGGATACTCACAGCCATATATTGGACTGAGCACAGAGTCCCCAGTAGAGGACCTAGAGAAAGAACTCAAGGAGCTGAAGAGGTTTACAGACCCATAGGAGGAACCAACCAGTATCCCCAGAGCTCCCAGGGACTAAACCACTAACCAAAGAGTACACATAGTGGGACTCATGGCTCTAGCTGCATATGTAGCAGAAGATGGCCTTGTGGTACATCAATCAAAGGAGAGGCCCTTGGTCTTATGAGGGCTTGATCCCCCAGTGTAGGGGAATGCCAGGACAGGGAAGTGGGAGAGCATGAGTTTGTGAGTAGGGAGAGGGGGATAGGATAGGGGAGTTTTTGGAGGGCTTACAATTTGCAATGTAAATAAAGAAAACATCTAACTAAAAAAAGAGAGAAATGTTCAGTGTCTTTAGTTGTCAGGGAAATATAAATCAAAACCACTCTGAGATTCCATCTTAAATCCAGCATCAATTTGGCTAATATAAAAATCTCATATGACAGCACATGCTGACAAGGATGTGGAGCAACGGAACACTTCTCATTGTTAAAAGGAATGCAAAGTTGTACAACCTCTTTGGAAATCAATTTGGTGGTTTCTCAAAAATTTAGAAATAGTTCTACACCAGAACCCAGCTATACCACTTTGGGCATACACCCAAAAGATGCTCCAAAATCACTCAAAGACACTTGCTCAACTATGTTCATAGTAGCTTTATTCATAATTTCCAGAAACTAGAAACAATCTACACATTTCTCAACTGAAGAATGTATTTTTTTTTTAAAAAAAAGTGATACATTTAGACAATGGAAGACTATTCAGCTTTTAAAAACAAAGACATCATGAAATTTGCAGGCAAATGGATGGAATTGAGTGAGGTAATCCAGACTCAGAAAAACAGGTATGGTATGTACTCATCTAGAAGTGGGCATTAGCCAAGAAGTACAGGATAAACAGACTACAATCCATAGACTCAAAGAAACTAGATAATAAGAATGTGTGAATTTTACACAGAAGGGGGAACAAAATAGTCATTGGAGGTGGATGGAGAGAAGGAACTGGCTGAGAGAGGAGATCAGGGAAGAAACAATGACAGGGATCAGATGTAGGGTGTACACAGAGAGGGCTAGGGGTGAGAATAGAAATTAACAGGGGCATCTCTGGGGCTAGCTGGAGACCTGGGAGGATGCAGAAGGCTCTGGAAGTCTATGGGGGTAACCCTAGCTGAGATTCCTAACAGTAGGGAATGTGGTGACTGAAGTGGACATCTCCTGTAGCCAGATAGAATTTCTAGTGGATGGAGGGGGACATCAACCCACCTACAAAACCTTCAACACAGAATTTGTTCTGCCTATGAGATGTGGAGGGATAAAGATGGAACACACAGAGAATGGCCAACAAATGACTGCCCCAATTTGAGAACTATCTCATCTGAGAGAGGCAACAACTGACACCCTTAATGATACTCTGCTGTACTTGCAGACAGGTTCCTATAGTAACTGTCTCCTGAGAGACAGTCTGTCCTGTACCTGGTAGAAACATGCAGAGACCCACGCCCACACATCAGGCAGGACTTACAGGGTCTTGTGGAAGAGTTGAGGATAGAAGTGAGTTAGTTGGAGAGTTCAAAGATACCACAAGAAGATCTACAAAGTCAACTAACCTGGGCCAGTGAGAACTTACAGAGACTGAACCACCGTCAACCAAAGAACATGAAAGAGCTGGACCTAGACTATCTACAGTTTTGTATTGCAGTCATGGATTGAAGCTGCTAATAATGTACAGCTCAGTCCTCATGTGGGTTCCTTAACAATTTGGAGTGAGTGCTGTGTCACTGACTCTCCCTGCCTTTGGATCTCCTATTTCTAACAGGGTGTCATAGTTGGGGCTCAACGTGAGATGATGTGCTTAATCTAACTGTGACTAGATGTCTCAGGGCAGAGTGATACCCACGAGGGCATAATGAAAGTAGAGATTTGTAGGGGCTGGACTGGGAGGTGAGGAGGGAGAGGGGACTGTGATCATGATGTAAACTGAATAAGTAAATTATGAAAACAAATGAGTTCTATTTCTCAACTGATAAAAAGGTAAAAAGGAAGAAAAAGCAAGGTCTCAGCAGCCAACTAGATTTTATTGAAAACAGAAATATAACCACACACATGAACACACACACACAGGTGCACACATGCATGCCCAAGCCCACAGTAAAGCACACAGTGAATAAGACCTTCCCATATGGGAGAGGCACTGCAGATGTTGATTCTTATTTGGCAGAACCAAAGCTTTCACATGTTTAGGAATAAGATGTGATTCCTTTCTCTATCAGAATTGGCTAGTATTTTGCCTAGTTGAATTGGAAAATACAAAGAAAGGGGAGATTATTGATCCCCACTACTCAAAATTTCTTTCTTTCTTTCTTCCTTCCTTCCTTCCTTTCTTTCTTTCTTTCTTTCTTCCTTCCTTCCTTCCTTCCTTCCTTCCTTCCTGTCTTTCTTTTCTTTTTTTTTTCCGAGAAAGGGTTTCTCTGTATAACCCTGGCTGTCCTGGAACTCACTCTGTAGACCAGGCTGGCCTCGAACTCAGAAATCTGTCTCTGCTTCCCAGGTACTGGGATTAAAGGCGAGCGCCACCACAGCCCACAGTACCTAACATTTCTATATCTGGAGATTTGAAAATTTTGCCAGAACATTAACTTTTAATGGTCAAACATCCAGCAAATGCTTGTTTTGTTGAAGTGTTCTGAAGTCAATGATTTTAAATGTCTGAGGAAAGTATATTAGTCAACCTAGTCTCAATTTTCTTGTTTATTTGTCACCAGGGGCATAACTGACACTTACAACTTACAGGGAATTCCTGAACTGTTGTTAGGAGATAAACCAGCATTCAATATTATCTTAATTCTGTTCCCTGTTGCTGTAAAGTAACTGAATGGGGAAAGGATATATTTGGGTTACAATTCCAGTTTACACACATCACTGGATGGAATTAAAATCCAAAGGAACTTTCAACCTCGACTCAAATTATTTCCAGGGTAAAGAGTGGAGAACAGTGGAGTTATGTATGTACACTAGTCCTTAACAAAATCTTACCTTTTAATTACTACAGCGTACAGCCTGAGAAATGGTGTTGCCCTCATTCTGGGTTGTCCTCTCCAGCTTGTTCAACCAAGTACTAAAAATTTAATCAGTCCTTCCTGATGGCTAGGCTTCCCTCACACATTTGCTGCCACACCTTCTGTGTCATGATGGACTGTGTCCTCTGTAGGCTGCAAACCAAAATAAATCTTTTCTCACCTAAGATGCCTTTTTTTTCTCACAGTGTTCTATCAAGGCAATAGAGACGATACTAATAGATCAGAAAACTTACGGATCAGCCAACATTTTAGTATTATTATTATTTTTGGAAGATTATAAAGTTTTACACTACTATGCAAAGATTAGTAGAATCAATTCCTACTGTCATATGAATACATACTGAATAGAGGATAAGGAGTGTGATAGCAACTGGAGGGAATCAAAATCCCTAGGAACTTTCAGTTTCTCATTGAATTATACTCAGAGTAAAGCATGAAAAGCAGTTAAGTTATGCATGCAACTTAAAGAAATTTCTACCTCCATAGCAATGGGGACTTCTTTGCTTTTTATTTTCTACATATATAAAAAATTAATGTGATAAAGACCTTATTTAATTATTTATTAAGTACACAGGATACAACAATCCACAATAGTTTTATCATATTTAAAATACAATATTTAGGAGGAATAAGGGATATACAGAAAGTCAACTGGGTGAAACTAACAGAGAAAATATACAAAAGGAACATGAGCTACATCAAAACAAAATATTATAATTAGAGTAACTATTAGATATATACATTTAATGTCAAATAACTGCAATTCTTACTCTAGGAACTGATTTTACAGGATATACTGTGAGAAGTAAATTTCAAGGAACCTACACAAAAACTAAACTGTATTTAGCATTTGAATTTTAAATGACTCATAAACAGGTGTAATTAAATTTGAATTGATGGAATACCTTTAAAATAACTAGAGTATGTATTTAGAAACATTTATATTTCTAAACCACTTCAATTCTGCTTATTAAAGGAACAAAACTGTATACTTGAAATACAAAAAAATATATGAGTACCCTCTAGTGGTAAAACAGAGGGCAAGCAGGAAGTCACAATATAAAGGAGCAGGTCAGGGAACCAAGCAGCCCAAGTAAGGTTATAATATAGAATAAGGCCACAGTAAGAGTTAATAAATATCAGAAAAGGGATCATGTCTGCATTACAGCAAGTATTGGCAATTAACCCCTGACCTATAACAAACAGAAGGACAATGGACTTCAACCAAAACTCTGCCTCTCGCTGCATTCCTATGTAATGAGCACATAACAATGAAGGCAGAGCCGAATTCTAGAACTTCAGTGATTAAACATTTTAGAATTTAACCCTTCATATTGAATACAGCAAAACGAGAATGCTAGACAGTGGTGCCAGGGACTGCGGTAGAAGAGCTGTAAAATCCTCAGCCATATTTTATAGATGCCATTGTAACAGACTTTTCAGAAAACACCGAAGAAATTATTACAGATATAAAATGTTATTTTGGAAGATATTGTTTCAGTTATCTTAAAAGTCCATGTGAGAACTAAAGTCTGTCCAAGAATTGTTGCTCAGTAAGAAGAGATGAAAGCAATAATTGAAACTGAAAAATCTTTACTTACAGAATTCAAAGTTAGCATAGAAGACTAAATTTCTCAAAACACATATTGATGGTTTATATTGTTTGAATGTTGAATTTTTCTCAGAAAATAATAAAAATGAATATCTTAATATAGTTTATAAAATGTAAAACTACATTTAAAAAAGCAAAATGAACAGGACCTTAGCACAAGGAGTTCTGTTTAGTTAAATAGAAATAATACATAAGTAATCAAAAGGCAAGGAGAAGGGTTAAGTTGACAGAGGTTCGGAACAAAGACTGTAAAAAATGTCTATGCAAACATGAATTATGACTGATCCCTCAGCCTCAGAGGTTTAGAGTGCTTCCTGCTCTTCCAGAGAAGAGTTCTCTCCCAGAGAACCTGAGTTCAGTTCACAGAACCAATTTCAAATTACACTGCCTGTAACTCCAGTTCCAGGGTATAGGATTCCTTCTTCTGCCCCCACTTCAGGGCTTCTATTCCTGCACAAAATATCACAGCAAAGAAGTTGGAAAGGAAAGGATTTATTTAGCATACACTTCCACATTGCTGTTCATTACCAAAACAAGTCAGGACTGAAATTCAAGCAGGTTCAGAAACAAGAACTGATGCAGAGGCCATGGAGGGATATTACTTACTGGCTTGCTTCCCCTGGCTTGCTCAGGTTGCTTTCTCAAAGAACCCAAAACTACCAGCCCAAGGATGGCACTATCCACAATGGGCTCTCTTACCCTTGATCACTAATTGAGAAAATGCCTTACAGTTGGATTTCATGGAAGTATTTCCTCAAGGGAGGCTCCTTTCTCTGTGATAACTCCAGCTGTGTCAAGTTGACACAGAAAACCAACCAACCCAGATACAATAAATTCACACATGTGTGAGCATGCACAAATACAAGAGTAAAAATACTTAAAAGGTCAATAGACTGCTATCACAATTCATTGGCTAAGTTTATCATGTTTGTGTTTGTTTCTTTGTATTTGCATGTGAAGTTCTTTCCAGGGAATGGTACCATGATATAGAAAATTGGGGATCTCATTGTTGTTTTCTGTTGACATTCATAGTCTTTGGTCATAAATGTAATTGTACAATCAAATTTTGACATAATGTTAATCTATAATAAAGTAGAAATCCATATGCCTGCAGGCAGTCTTTAAGATTTGTAACCTGCATTGTCAATCCTATTTGTGTACTGTGCTCCACTGTTTGTTCTTAAATGAGATACAATTCTAATGTCTATTATTTGTTTAGGTGAAAATGACAGCATCATTTCATGTGAATTTATGTAAACATACTCGTACTCATGCAAACTTTTCCTGACAAACCCAAATAAAGTCCATATAATTGTCCACCATTGGAATTTCATCACCAGACTTACGAATTGCCATAGATTGAACTTCCAACACTGAACAGACCAGAAAACAGCCTGGAATTTGCAAGTAGGAGGGAAGAAATGGGAATAGTTCTAGGGGAAAAAGCAGGGGGAGTGATGTGATACTATTTTAATCTCTAAAATTTAAACATTGGAAAATTTATTTTACTTCTCATGTCTGTATTTAGTATTGGATGATGACCTAAAGCTCTAAGCAAAAGTATGTTCTCTGCTTGTCAGTCATTGTCTTGGTTAGGTGGCTCTACTATTTGCCCACACAATTTGCAGAAATGTTTCTCACTGCTATTTTTGCAATAAGATCTCTAAATTTCTCCCATATGACAATTATGCAGTTTAATTTAGAATGTTTAAACATAAGGGAGCCAACAAGTGTTCTCATTTGGTTCTTGGGACTTTTAAAAGAACAATACTAGAATATACTGACTTCATCCATTTTGATTTATATTCTTTTGACTGCCTCTTTAAAAATAATTTTTGTTGTTGGAGATTTTCATGCATGCATAAAATATGTTATGATCAATGTTTATACCTTCCTTTCCTCCTCCCCAATTCTTTTCCTATTTCCCATAGCACTGAACCAATACAATGCAGCTTTTGTCCTCATAGGTGTAGGATAATCTACTAAGTCCTGGGTATCTTCCAGACTAAAGCTGACTCTCCCCTTCTTTCAGGAGCCATCAATTGCCAATTGTTTCTCAGCAAGGGGTAGGACTTCAGAATTTCTAACTTCATTCATGCTGGCATCATATCAATTTTAGGCTAATGAAAAAGATGAGTGTATGGTCATATCACATGTAAATTGCCCTGTCTCGTCCAGCAAACATTATTTTGGCATTAAGTAACCACTACTTCTGGCTTTTACTCTCCTTATTTTCCCCTAGTTCTGTTGATTTCTAAGACATTGGATCAAAGAACATGAGATAGATGCCCCAGCTGGAGTTGACCCCTGCATAGATCCTTATTCTCTTCATGTTATTCAGGTGTGGGTCTACTGCAAAAAGGAGTTTCTTTGATGAAGCTTGAAAGGTTTACTAGTCTATGGATGGAAAGATAAGAATTTAGAAGTAAGTTTATTGTTTCCATATAGCTGAACAGTAACACTTGGATCTCTCATGGGGCCTCTAGCCTAAGCACCTATATGTTCTTGGCCCAGTTAACAACACAAAGCATAAGTTTCATCTTGTAGAACTACCTTTAAATGTAATTATTAAAAATTACATGAGTAATTACATGAGTGATTTGTTATTCATGAACACTCTAGTTTCTCTTGCATTAGTGAAAATACATTCACAGGACATGCATTATTATAGTTACACCTTCCAAAGCTCAGTGATATATTTGATGAATACCCTATCTCTAAGTAGCACTCACAGAACATTCCATAACTATGAAAGCTAGCCAAAAAGGATAAAAATTACTAGTTTAGTTTTACCTGCTTGATTCCTTTCTCTCTCTTTTTTTTATTTATTAGATATTTTCTTTATTTACATTTCAAATGTTATCCATTTTCCTTGTTTCCCCTCCAAAAACCCACTATCCCATACTCCTTCCCCCTGCTCACAAACACACCCACTCCCGCTTTCTTGTCCTGGCATTCCCCTACACTGGGACACCAAGGGCCTCTTCTCAGGACCAAGGGCCTCTTCTCCCATTGATGTTCAAAAAGGCTACTCTCTGCTACATATGCATCTGGAGCCATGGGTCCCTCCATGTGTACTCCTTGGTTTTTGGTTTAGTCCCTGGGAGTGCTGGGGATATTGGTTGGTTCATGGGGCTGTTCCTCCTATGGGGCTGCAAGCTACTTCAGCTCCTTGAGTCCTTTCTCTAGCTTCTTTCTCCATTGGGGATATTTTGACTTAACAATTTCATCTCTTTAGCAATCTAGAACAATGACAATAGTCTGTAATATTGAGAATATCTAGGTAAACTTACTGATCAATAGCTTAAAGAATGGTAACTCATAGGTAGCTCTGAGACTTTT
>JADRCD010218790.1:0-28547 GCA_019843815.1 Montemys delectorum
ATCAACTAGTTGAAGCCTTCCATATGCTGTTTTTATCTATTATGCCACATTTTTTGAGTCTGAATCTATTTTTGTTTCCTTAGCTACTTATCTAATGTTATGTAAAATATTTTGACCAAAGTACCTTATAGAAAAAAAGTTTACTGGCCCAAAAGGCTTAGAATCAATGATGCAAGAGAAAAGCAATGGTGACAAGAGTGGGAAAATGAGGACTTGCCTGCTGAATCCCAGTCAGTAAAGAAAGTGAACTGGCAGATGGCTTTAAGACATTTAACCCTGCCCCAGTGACATACTTTCTCTATGAAGGCTTCACTTTCTAAACTTACTCAAATGGTGCTACCAGCTGAGTTACAAAAATCTGAGTCTAGGGGAATATTTTTATTCTAGCCACCACACTTTATGAAACTTCCTTTAGCTTTAGGACATAGCCTTTGATACAGCATCCACCTAAGTCAATGCTGCCAACCAAGTTACCACTTTTGTAAGGACCAAAAGAATAGCAAGCTATTTTATCATTAATATAAAGGTTTTAATAAAAAATTTCCAATGACAAAAAGACTCTTAAAGGCTATTTTTTTTCAGGTAAAGATACACAAACTCCGTGATATATTGCTTATCAAAATAAGCAAAGAATATGTAGGTTTAAAAAGACATAAAAGTGATTTAATGAAGCCAGTCATGATTCTAGGATTATTTTACCCAGTTTTAGCAAGTAGGATTCTCAGCCTGTGCTCTAAAACCTCTAGTTCTAAGTAATTCAGTTTTAATGTGCTGCAAAACACAGAAACATTTATTAACTCAAGTTGCCACAGATAATAGATACTTTCTCAATATAGTCTTTAAAGCTTCTCATCCTCATTAGGGGAAGAAATTCATAATACAGGAGTAGTTAAGACTATACAAATAGACATTCCATGCTACCAAATAGATTTGATAACAACAACAGCTATAGTAAAGAATAATGACTGTGTTCTATCTTCTTTATTGGGGAATATTCCTATTAGCTATCATTATCAGTTAAACTCTATTTACAACTGTGAAAAATAAATGCCTATGGTAGTCATTATCAATATGCAGAGACTTCCAAAGTAAATATCTGATAGTTTTAAGTGCCTCTTAAGCTCCCACAGGCTGTGACCAATTGTTAACTGTTCAGTATACCTTCCCTCCTTATTATTAAATAAGTAAAATAATAAAAATTCTTGGCTTCTATTCCTTGGAACTGAGTTTACAATGTACTGATTGGATACAGGAATAAATTATACTACTTGCTAGCAGTCAAAACACAAATAGGGGTTTATTCAAAATGTAACTCTGGCTTAAAACTCATGCAAACTTTCAGTAAAATGTTGTAAATAAATCCACTAGTTGACAGAAGGAGAGAAAGGAAATAAGTACTCAAAAATAGAGCTTGGGTTCTGTTGTCTCCACTTAATTCCCAATGAAGAAAATTACATAGCATTCTGAGACTGTTATTTTCTTTCATGAACATTAGTTCTAGTTGGCAGAACTGTGACTAGTACCTAATAAAGTAACAGATATATAAACATTCTTTCAGTGCATTCCATTAGAAAAACTTACATGATAATATAAACTCTAGAAACCCATATGTTTCAAATACTTATCTCATATGGAGAAATTGGGCTATGACTGTAGTTCAGTGGGTGAGCATGTGGGAGTAATGTGCAAGGTCATGGGTTCAATCTTGGGCTTGGCAAAAAGAAAGTGAAGACAAGATACCATACTATGTATATTTAGATGGGATGATTTTTCATTTTCTATGAAAACATGATTTCTCTCAAATTATTATTCTTTTCAAAATCTTAAATGATATATTTTTGATAAAATATCTTTGATTATTGTTCCTACAGATCTGATGCTACTTTCCCTAGCTTTTGTAAACAAAGGAACACAAGTGTTGTGTGTATATGTATGGAGGCAAACACTCTTATGCACAAAATAAAAAGTACATTTAAATAATTAAGTAAATAAATATATAAAATGAACTAGGAGAGTGTATTATTCAGCCTCATGGCGATTTTTGGAAGAAGAACTAATCGTTGTAGAAATTGAGATACTTGGGAAATTTGTACTAAATTAAGTCTACTGTAGCTATGCCTTCTTTCAGAGTATGTGGAGTTTAAATCCCTTTTTTACATCAAATTTTTATTGCAAATAATTTCTCCATTTAATATATACTGATATGGTTTCCCCTCTCTTTACTCCTCCTAGTTCCTCCACCCAATTCCTCCCCACATTTTCTCTCATCTGGACACCTTTCAGTCTTTCATTAGAAATGGAACAGACTTCCAAGTATTAATAATAGAATTCAATATAACATAGGAAGGTAAAAGAAAAACTAACATATCAGAGTTGGGTAAAACCACCAAACAGAAAGAAAGAATCCAAATGGTTGAGCAATTCACCCTTATGTTAAGGAAAATTTAGATTGCTTTCAATTTTTATTTTTTTAGGAGTGGAACAGCAATGTACATGATTGAGCAAGTGTCACTGTGGAAGAATGGAAGGCCATTTGAAGGATATTTGGAAACCTTCTACTGTAGAAGATTCTTAAAATATGAAAATATATGACAGAAACTTAAATGAAATCTCTAAATAACAGAAAGACATAGCACTAACTAGACACTTCTTCCCACCAAATGAAGTCTGCAGTACCAGTCATAGGTTATACCTAATTGAATTGATCTCCAGTGAGGCACTGTGATAACCCCCAAACATCTCAGAATATTGCCAAAACTGTTGGTTGCTCTTCACAAGTTGATAGTAAGGACCAGTTGCCAAAGACAGCAAATATATAACTCACTGAATATACAGAAGTCAACCTGGTACCTTCATCCCTACTGACTTATGGTCATGCAACTGGAATATACTCTGCAAACAACCAAAGGACAAAAAGTAAATACCAACACAGCTATAAACCCTTTACTCTACAATCATGACTTATCTTCAAAATATACTGGTACAGTAGTGGCACAAAATTGTGGCTTTTAAAACATCATTACATGATTTGAATTGAGGCCCATTACAAATTACAAACCAGATAAAAATAAATATTCAAATATCTGCTAGTTAGTGTGGAATCACATAGTCTTAAATCACTTACATTTTCAGATAATCATTTCTTCTCCCATCTTCTGTAACATTTCTGAAAAATGAATCCCATTTTTTTTTGTTCTATTACTAGAAACCATATGCTGGAAGTATCATAAAACAATGACCAAAACTCTGCTTAGGATATAAATACATAGTTTAGCATCATTTCTCTTTATATATATATATATTTTTTTTTTTCTGCAAAAAACTGTTACGCCATGCAATCAATCTTATATTCTCTTCCAGTGACTTGACCTCAGTCTACTGTGGGGATCAAGTGTTCACATCTTTCATGGACTGTTCTTTCATCTGTGAATGTACAGTTAGTAATTCTCATCACAAAAGCAAAATGAATGACTTACACTGCTTCATCTGCACACTCCTGTGATTTATTACAAAGTAATGAATAAATACCAAATATTTCTTAGCTTTTACATCTTACAATATATCATAATAATTTATTTTGTTTAAAGATTTATTGAATGCATATTACAGCAGCAGACCAGTCATACCTCTCAGTGCCATGAACAAAAATGGGAAAATGTTTCAATTGTAAATGTGTAGTACTTTACTAACACTCATTTTTGGAACCAAAATGGAGGTCATTCAGCAGAAGACTAAAGAAAAGCCCTTAGCTCATAGTGTCACAAGCAGGAAAGCCTAAGGGAGGATGCTTCAGTCCCAATTAGAAGTGATAACAAAATAATCACTGGAGACAGAGAGAGGGAGGGACCTAGGTGGAAGAGGGGAGGAGGAGGAGGAGTAAAGGCAACAGGATAAGGTGTGTGTAGGATGGTGCAGGAGAGAGGCCCAGAGGACCAGAAGAATGAACAGAAATGGACAGCCCCTTGCAGGGGTGGGGCACTGAGGGAATGCTCCAGAAAGTACCAGAGACCTGGGAGGTGAGAGACTCTTGGGACTCCATGGGGGTGACCTTAGCCAAATTGCCGAACAGTGGGGCAAGGAAGTCCACCTCAAGTAGATAGACAGGGCCTCAAGTGTAGGGAAAGGGTAACTGACTGACAGTCCAATTTCTGACCCAGAATTGTTTCTGTCTAAAAGAATGCAGAGACAAAAAAAATAAATGGAAAAGAGACAGAAGGAAAAGCAGTCCAGTGAGCACTCCAACCTGAGATCCATGTCATGGGGGAGGCACCAAGGCTTGACACTATTACTGATGGTATGATGTGTTTATAGACAGGAGTCTAGCATGTTTGTCTTCTGAGAGGCCCTACCAGGAGCTGACTGAGACAGATACAGATATTTACACCCAAACATTGGACTGTAGTCTAGGCCCTCCTATGTTTGAATTAGTGGAAGAATTGAAGAAGCTGTAGGGGAGGGTGGCCCTATAGGAAGACCAGCAGTCTCAACTATCTGGACCCCTGGGAGCTCCCAAAGACTTATGCACCAACCAGGCAGCTTACATGGGCTGGTCTGCAGCCTCCAGCACATATAACAGAGGATTACCTGGTCTGATCTCAGTGGGAGAAGATAAACCTAATCTTGGGGAGATTTGAGGCCCCAGGGAAGGGGGAAGTCTGGTGTGGTGAGCACCCTCTTGGAGGCAAGGAGGAGGAGAAATAGGATGAGGAACTGTGGAAGGAGGGAACAGAAGGGGGACTATGGCTGAAATGTAAATAAATAAAATAAATTTTAAAATCTTTAATTTTTTATAAACTGCCATTAGACTAGGAGTTTGATTTACACAATGAGGTCATTATGGTTGTTTGCATGAGTATGAGTTTATTTAGAAAAGTCACTGCATTGTTCAAAGGAAATACCCCTTTGTCCCTTATCATCTATCAGATAATGTGTTCGTGCAATCATAACAGAATATTGACCCAGTTGTGTATTTCTCTTGCTTAGGCATCTCAGCTGCCACAATTTTGTACAAGTAATAACCATATCATTGCCCAGAAGTCTGCACACTTCACTACTGCATGTCCTTTATTATGGCATTTTCAGCTTTTCAACCCTTCTTCCATAGTTTTTTACAAGACCTTGAGGGAATGGTATAGATAACCTATCTGTGACTGACTTCAACAATCTCATTATCTCAGTACTTTGAACAGTTATGCCTCTCTGAAGTAAATTTTGAAAGTTGCAAAATAAAAGTTCTTTGAGCACAGCTGACAGCAACAGTAACCTCTGGGTACAAACAGTTATATGAAGTAAGTTTTATAAATATATCAGGTCCATTTACTAAAATGTCCAATTGACAAGGAGTACGGTAACCCTAGCAATAATGATTTGTCATTGAATTCTGATGGGCAAACAACAATAGTGCCAATTATTTGATGGATTTGGGAGTGGCACTCATAAAGGTCCCTGAACTCCAATTCCTAGAGAGGTAGCCCAAGCCAAGTACTGAGATTTTTCAACTAATAACTTACACCTTCTAGTCAGAGCTTTATTTAACTGTATACCTATGTAGGGTATCTTCCATTCAAAGTAGTTCCTATTTTTCTTTCTTTCTTTTATTTTTTCTTTTCTTCTTTTTTGCTAATCAACTATTTTGGAAATGTTGGCAAGTAGGCTGGGTGAGACATGAAGAAGTATTAATAGATTACCCATGATTATATTTGTGAAGACAAACTTTGCATAATCAGTGTTGCTTTGTTTCTATTTTTACAATAAATATTAAGTATGACTTATCATTTAACATTTTAAACTTTGTTGAGCTAAGTTTTAACTAATATAACCTCCTAACTGACATTTATGTGTCAAGTATAAATTTATCTTTGATTTGTGAGATTTAAGTGTCATCTTGTATGCTTATTGCTGAGTATGTTCACTCTTTTAGCTCTTTCTGAACTCTGGTTGGCTGGTTCAACACAGATGTTTTTGCTCAAACTCCTCTCCAAGATGACTGATTCAAATTGGCTTCTCACTAAATTGTTCTGCATAGACTCATAATGACTTTGGTAATGTTCTATTCTTCAGTCTCCTTCTCATTCTTTGGCTTGTACTGTCTTCATATGTGTTCTATCTTTATAAGACTCTCTCTCTCTCTCTCTCTCTCTCTCTCTCTCTCTCTCTCTCTCTCTCTCTTCCTCTCTCTCCTCTCTTTAGTAGCCTCTTTTTCCTGTCTCTTCTTGTATGAATTTAATGTACACTATCTCTGGCTCATTCTGTCAAATATTTCTGATTTGTCACTCTATCTAGCTCTCAATTATATGCTATTGTTTGAGAATAAAACTGTGTACTAAAAGTTTGTATGTATTTTAGCCCAAGATATTAAAGGTGTTTTTCTGTATCCCAGTGAGATGACACTGACCTAGAAGGTCTTTTACTGTGATCCCTTACCAGAGTAGCCATATTTATTGAACAAAGTCTTCTGTAGTCAAAAATGCTCTTATATTTGTCATCATGAGACAAAAAAAAAATCCTTAGACTCTAAATTTTTAAAACATATTTTTTCTTAAATTGTGTGTGTGTGTGTGTGTGTGTGTGTGTGTGTGTGTGTGTATCCAATGTTTATGTCTATTGTACATGTGCTTGTTCAGTTGCATGTGTGTCACATCATGTGTGTAAAGGTCAGGGGAAAAGATTTTATGTTTCAATTCTTTTATTTTTCTTCTGATCTTTGTAGGAATTTGGAGGATAGAAATTACAAAGCTTGTGCAAACATCTTAGATTCTAAGACATCTTGCTAATACCCAGATAAAATCAGTTATTTTATTAAATTGTTTAGACTATTGATATTTCCAATGACAAATATGCAATGGTGCAGATATATCTATGTTTAAATGTATTGCAGTGCTTCATAAAAATTAAATATATAAAAGAGAAAATGCATTAAATTCTATTTTTTCTTAAATTAAAGAAATAGACATCATGTTTTAACATTGTCACCAGTTTCTTCATTCATTTTATGAAAATAAAATAATATTTTTAAAAACTATAAACTGCTTATCCTTTTCTTTTATTTAGAATAAGATAATCAAATTTTTATTGTGCTAAAAGCACCTATTATAAAAATTCATTTTGTCTGTATTCAAAATATTTACTGATTTATTTCTATCAAAGTATAGAATTAATAGGAAAACACCATATTCCATAAACTATTAATATATAAAAATTAATTAAAGCTACTTATTTGATAACATATGCTTATACATAGTTGACTGAAAAAAATTATAAACAATAATCAATAATTCAAAACTGATTCTTCATTAACACAAGATTATTATGACTGTTTTCCTATACTTTTTGTGAAAATCAAGTAAATTAGTCATACTACAGTTCAAGATTTGAGGAGATACTCTAATTTCTGTTCAAATTTTACAAATACAAAAACTTGACTATCATTTCTAACTGCCTACATCACAGAATTCCTGGTTCTTGTTTGGCTGTTATATGAAGACGGCATCAAATCAACTCTACTGCCTTTGTCAAACTTTATTCTTCATAAAAAGGAGGCAAGATTATAACCATTGGAGCTGTTTAAATCTTGCTGTCAACATTATAAGAAAAAAAAACCTGTTCCTGTTACTTTGTTGTTGTTGTTGCTGTTGTTGTTGTTGCTGTTATGTTGTTATTGTTGTTGTTGTTGTTTTCTTTTTCTTTTTCTATATGTTTTAACAACCCACACTTTCCCCCTCCTGGTCTACCTTCCTACTATTCCACATTCAACACCTTCTCCCACACTTGTCTCAAAGAAAATATTTCCACCCCTTATACCCCAAAAGATCTCCCCATTCCCTTAGGCCCTATGTCTCTCCAGGGTTAGTCGCTTCTTTTTTTTCTTTTCTTTTTTTTTTTTTTTTATTCTCATGTTAGACTAAAGTATCTAGATCAATGAGAATTCATAGGACATTTCTCACAAGTTTTCTGTTTCTGTGTAAATTATTCAGTTTTAGAAAATGTCTTCCTCCTGCAGACACTGTTGTGCTAAGATTACAGGCATGTGCTACCAGGCCTGTCCTGACTTAGTTTTTATATGGTTTATTTTAACAACAGTGTCTGCAGGAGGTGATCCTTCTTTAACTGAGTCCAGACCAGGGAGTCCTCTACAGTATATGTGTTGAGGGCCTCATATCAGCTGGTATAAGTAGCACTAGAGATAACGAGATGGCTCGAGGCAAGCATAAGAATGTAAGCAACATAAACCAAGCTGACTTGGCATCATCAGAACCTACTTCTCCCACCATAGCAAGTCCTGGACACACCATCACAATGGAAAAGCAAGATTCAGATCTAAAATCACTTCTCATGATGATGATACAGGACTTTAAGAAAGACATAAATAGCACCCTCAAAGAAATACAGGAGAACACAGGTAAACAGCTGGAAGCCCTTAAAGAAGAAACACAAAAATCCCTTAAAGAACTACAGGAAAACAATAAAACAGGTAAAGGAAATGAGCAAAAACATCCAGAATCTTAAAACGGAAATAGAAACAATAAAGCAATCAGAAAGAGAGACAACCCTGGAGATACAAAACCTAGGAAAGAAATCAGGAGTCATTGATGCAAGCATCACCAACAGAACACAAGAGATAGAAGAGAGTATTTCAGGGACAGAAGACACCACAGAAAACATTGACACAACAGTCAAAGAAAATGCAAAAACCAAAAAGCTCCTAACCCAGAACATCCAGGAAATCCAGGATGCAATGAGAAAACCAGCCTAATGATAATAGGTATAGAAGAGAGTGAAGGCTCCCAAGGTAATGGGCCAGCAAATATCTTCAACAAAATTATAGAAGAAAACTTCCCTAAGCTAAAGAAAGAGATGCCCATGAACATACAAGAAGCCTACAGAACTCCAAATAGACTGGAATAGACAAGAAATTCCTAATCGATTGAAATCCAAAAATAGGAGGAATTAGAAATTTGTTGACTGTCATCCAATGGTCTCTGTCTAATTTAGTAATTGAAGAAATAGATCCAATATTGTACAATAGATACACACTTTCAGCTTGTTTGTATGTGATAGTGTCTTGCTGTGTACAACATAATGGCCTTGAAATCTTGCTTCTCCTATCTCAGCCTATTAGTAGTATTGCTTATTTCATGTTTTTACACTATACTATGGTTCTCAGAATAGCTTACATATTTAAAAAGTATTTATATACCCAAAAGAAATGTAGACAATTAAATTAGGAGCGGCTTGTAAAAGAACAACAAAGAGTGAGACTCAATGCTTTGCTTGACGTTTGTAACTCTAGTATCAAGTTTGAAGAAGAGGACTTTATAAGTCACTCTTTCTCTGAGATGAATGCTTTTCCAAATTATCACAGCCAATGAACCAGATTCTTACCCTCACCTAATGTCTGTGCCACCCTACAAGCAGAACCACTGTTTATTGAAACAGTTGGTGAATGATTTTTATGGATAGACCATCTTAATACATACACCATTTCTTAAATGAATGTAACCTGTTCTCAGTGGGCTGAGAATAAAGTCACTCACTCTAGTCAAATAGCTTTGAACATAGCAGGAAGTCTGTATCTAAAAATCGTGCTTACAATTCATTCCTTGGAGCAGCAGAACTGTCAATTCTCAGCTTAGCTACAATGGAGGTAAAAATCCTTTGGTGATGTGAGGGTCATTGAAGTATAGCCTTATTACAATGACCTCTAATGTCTAATTGTTCTTATATTGGGCTTGTACCACAGTAAGAGCCAAGATTTTAAGGTCTAGTAAATACAAAACAAACAAAAAAAAGACTTTATATATTTTTGTTCATTTAAGAAAATACTGGTAGTGATGTACTACTTTAAAATATACAGTTAATATGTTTGGAGTTATTTAAAATTCAATTCATATTGAGAAAAACGTATGTATTTTCAGTATTTCTGTAGACAAAAATCTACATAAGAGTGTTAAATTGATTGTTTCTGTATATCAAATAACTTTTATAATACTCATATTTATTGTTATAATATTTTGTAAGTTTTAAAGAATATGACAAAAAAGGTATTGTAGGCATTGAAGGGGGGAGGACTTGGGGTACAAAAGGGAAACAGGAATGTGATTTAATTCCATTAACTTAAATATGTTTTTAAATGTTACTAAATTCAGATCAATTGAAATCATGTATCTTTTCTCATCCTAATGCAATAAATTTAAATCAATAAAAAATTACTTTTGTAAAAAAAGAAAATTTTGTTGTATTACAAGACTCATATCTATGCAAAAATACCCAACAACCTATATAATTATTTAAGGACTTCAGATTAACAATGAGATTCCACACATACTTATTAGAATGCAAGAAATGTAATGCAGCTCACAGTTCTGAACTACAATATGAATGAAGAGTGAGAGGTATTCTCATTCATTCTGGAGGGAATATAAAATGCTATAAACAATTTTGGAAAACATTCAGTGATTTATTATATAAATAATTAGTCTTACTATGTAATTCAGTAATCATGTTTCTATGTACTAACAGATCTATGTTACCAACATAAATTATCTTTCTTTTGCATGTATATGTTTAAAATCAGTTGTTAATAACTAAAGTTTTTTTTTTTTATTTGTTTTCTTTTTCAAGACAGAGTTTCTCTGTGTAGTCCTGGCTGTCCTGGAACTCACTCTGTAGACCAGGCTGGCCTCAACCTCAGAAATCTGCCTGTCTCTGCCTCCCAAGTGCTGGGATTAAAGGCGTGCACCACCACTGCCCAGTTTGTTAGTAATTAAAGTTATCCAGGCTGTTCTTCAAAATGTAAATGAAGAGAGGTATACACATACAGTGATATATAATTTTTCAGCAAAAAAGATATTGGTAACATAAATTTATTCTACTATATGAATGAAGCCCCTCTTTAAGCACTTCAGACCAGATGTCTGTAATCACATGAGATTTTGTGAAAACAAAACTTGAGGCAGATAGATTCAGAAAAATTTGTCTGGAGTCTCAGGAGTAGGAATGGACAGGCATTAAGTGAACTTCAGGAAATGTTTCAACCAATGACAGCACTCTGACACACAATGTAAGCGTGGCCATGTCACTAAGCATTTATCAAATCATGTAGAACTGTATAGTACAAAAAATTAAACTTTAAAGTATGAAAAATCTTGATCACATCCAAGGAGAGAATTTAGAATGTTAAAAAGAATATTTCATGTATCCAAACAACCTTAGTAAGAGAGACATGAGTAAATATTGCTTGCTTAAATTGTTTATGAAATTAGTGGCATGTATGTGAAGGCACAATACATACTTAATATTTTACTTTATTAATAAGTTCATTTATAATTAAACTCATATATTGGTTTTATTAATTAAATAATCAATGTGAATGCTTGAGAGTCAAGTTCATCTGTGATAGAGGGGGAATACATGAAGTATTACAGAAGTCAAAATTTTCATGAAGTAATAGGTTGAAGCTAGATATATTGAAACAATAGATTGAAACTGGACACACACACAAGAGAGAGATAGAGATAGAGACAGAGATATATAGATACAGAGAGAGAGAGAGAGAGAGAGAGAGAGAAAGAGAGAGAGAGAGAGAGAGAGAGAGAGAGAGAGAGAGAGAGAGAGATTTTCTTAGGACCAGAAGTGTTTCATATTTTAAACTTTTAATTTGTTTACTGAATATTTACATCTACAGAATAAGACCGCTGGAAATAACACACAAATTTAAACACTAGGTTTATTTGTGTTTTATATGCATCTTATACACATAACCAGAAGGTAATTTTAGAGAGTATGTTAAGTTCACCTACCTGTTGGCTGCAACCTGTCACAGCTTCTAGGCAAAATTTTTCACAGGTGACATCAAGTTATTGTTTCAAAAGCATGCTTCCCTAGCTTTTGGGGCTTCAATGCAAGCATATCTCAGTAGCAACAAGATCATTCAGTGTCAAATTGATTTCAATAGCATTCACCAGAAAACTCAATGAAGTACCCTAGAATTCATGGCTGACATATATGGCTATATATATTTTCTATGATGTATACATCATAGAAATAATTGAATCAAAGAATATATAGGAGCTATAACTATAGCTCAAACATGTGCTTAGCATACCCTGAATTCAGGCACAGTATCTCCAATATGGTATATAAAGAAATATATGATCTTTAACAATATGAGTAACAAAAGAAGCAGTAATCTTAGATAATGAATACCAACATAAAATGAGTTTCTGCTAATTGAATATTCTCATGAAGAAATAATTCAATATGAAAACATATATAGCACCAATTAACTATGTAGATGTTTATGAGAATTCAATAATATTTCATATTTTATGTACTTTATTGAAATACATGGATCATGTTTTCCAATTTGTACACATAATCTGTGCTTTAAAATTGGCAAACTTTATAATGTGGGGGAAGAGACACAAAAGTAAACTTTGAATGGAAAATAAATTCTTACAAATACTGCATTACATCACAGATATAAGGCCATCACCATTTGTGAAAGTATATAACTTGTTTTGGTAGAACAAAATATGAATTTTTATTCTATGAACTTCCTGCATAAAAATAACTACCTCCTTGTAAGAAATAAATCAACATTTCTTTCAAGATAGTCAAATCTAAGACATGATTGATTGATTACCTCAATAAATTACCAAGATTACTAAAAATAAAAAATTCAGAAAGTATAACAAACATGCAAACAAGAGAAGCACATCTAGACATAACAAATGTACAAGGATACAAAGCTCAAGTCCAAGTGGATCAGGGACCTCCACATCAAACCAGATACATTGAAACAAATAGAAAAGAAAGTAGGGAAGAACCTTGAGCAAATAGGCACAGGGAAAATTTCCTGAAGAGGACGCCAATAGCTTATGCTCTAAGATCAAGAATTGACAAATGGGACCTCGTAAATTTGCAAAGCTTCTGTAAGGCAAAAGACACTGTCAAGGACAAAACTGCAACCAACAAATTGGGAAAAGATCTTTACCAACCTTATATCTGATAGAGGGCTAATATCCAATGTATACAAAGAACTCAAGAAGTTAGACTCCAGAGAACCAAATAACCCTGTTAAAAAATGGAGCACAGAGCTAAACAAAGAATTCTCAACTGATGAATATCAAACGGCTGAGAAGCACCTAAAGAAATGTTCAACATCCTTAGTTGTCAGGGAAATGCAAATCAAAACAACTCTGAGATTACACCTCACACCAGTCAGATTGGCTAGGATAAAAAACTGCTGTCAGGTGACAGCAGACGCTGGAGAGGTTGTGGAGAAAGAGGAACACTCCTTCATTGCTGGTGCGATTGCAAACTGGTACAACCACTCTGGAAGTCTGTTTGGCGATTCCTCCAGAAATTGGACATAGTTCCACCAGAGGAGCCAGCTATACCACTCCTGGGCATATATCCAGAAGATGCTCCAACGTGTAGTAAGGACACATGCTCCACCATGTTCATAGCAGCCTTATTTATAATTGTCAGAAACTGCAAACAACGCAGATGTCCCTCAACAGAGGAATGGATACAGAAATTGTGGTACATCTACACAATGGAGAACTAGTCACTATTAAAAACAATGAATTTATGAAATTCTTAGGGAAATGGATGGATCTGGAGAATATCACCATGAGTGAGGTAACCCAATCCCAAAAGAACACACATGTTATGCACTCTCTGATAAATGGTTATTAGCCCAGAAGTTTGGAATACAGGAAGAACAACCCATAAACCACAAGAAACTCAAGAAGAAGGAAGACCGAAATTTGGATATTTAATTCCTTCTTAAAAGGGGGAACAAAATACCCACAGAAGGAGTTTCAGATACTAACTATGGAGCAGAGACTGAAGGAAGGACAAGCCAGCCTAATATAGCTATCTCCTGAGAGGCTCTGACAGTACCTAACTAATATAGATGTAGAGGCTCACAGCCATTCATTGAACTGAGTACAGGGTCCCCAATGAAAGAGTTAGAGAAAGGACCAAAGGAGCTGAATGGTTTGCAGCCCCTTAGGACGAACAACAGTATGAACTAACTAGTACCCTCAGAGCTCCCAGGGATTCAACCACCAACCAAGGACTATACATGGTGGGACTGATTGTTTTGGCAACATGTGTACAGTAGAGGATTGCAAAGTTGATCATCAATGGGAGAAGAGGCCCTTGGGCCTGTGAAGATTCTCTGCCCCAGTGCTCATAGGGGAATGCAGGGCAAATAAGTGGGAGAGGGTGGGTTGGCAAGCATGGGGAGGGGGGAGGCAACAGGGGTTTGTTCTTGTTTTTATTTGTTTGTTTTTGTTTGGAGGGGAAACTGGGAAAGGAGAAATCATATGATATGTAAATAAAGAAAATATCTAATAAAAAAATCATGAAAAAAAAGCAATCAAACAAACAAACAAAAACCACAAATGTACAAGGATATTCTCCATTAGAAAATGGACATTATGGAAATGCTGGGTTTGGGCTGGAGAGATGGCTCAGTGGTTAAGAGTCCTGATTGCTCTATCAGAGGTCCTGAGTTCAATTCCCAGCAACCACATGGTAGCTCACAATCATCTGTAATTGGTATCCATTGCTCTCTTCTGGTGTCTCAAGATAGCCACAGTATACTCACTACATGAAATAAATAAATAAATAAATAAATAAATAAATAAATACGTAAATAAATAAATAAATATAAAAGAAAAAGGAAAAAAACAAGAGTTTGATTTTTGCTTCAGCTTTATTGCATTTCTCAGAGTCCACTGTAGTGAGGCACATTTTTTCTAGGTGTTAATGACAGTGTTTTTGTGTTGGTGTCAAAGCATATGAGTTGAGGATGATTATTATTCTAGGTGTTGATATAGTTGTGTGTGTGTGTGTGTGTGTGTGTGTGTGTGTGTGTCTATTCCAACATTTGTGTTATCTCTTCTGGATCTTAGAAACATGTGGGTTGACAGAGAGTGCTTCTTAATCCCTACCTGGACTGGCCACTGAGATTCCTACATAATTGTACACCCAGGACAGGTGTAAACTACTTTACAATCAGAATAAGAATAATTACATACAAACATAAAAGAGAAGGACTAATACTCATATCTGTGTATTTCCAGGTACATGCAAAATCATTACCCATATGTAAATGTAAATAAAGTCTATACTTAAAAAAGTATTTTTATTGTCATGTGTTTGAACCTGAGTCTTTACACATATTATATAAACACGATCAGTAATCTGTAATCGTAGTTATTTATACTTTTTGGTTTTTAAAATAATCTTACTTAGTTGCCATGTCAGGTTTCTTTTTCTTATGTACTTGGTTAGCCCCATGTATAGCTGAGTTTACATAACTTATAATATACCTAGGATCAGCTTTCATAAAACAATGTAATTAATACATCAAGCAACTTTAGTTTTATACTAGAGTCACAGCTGAAAATATTCAGTAGACTACTGATATGCTCATGAAAATTGTACAGTATCATTTCATCTATCTGGAGAGTTTATGCTATTACCTTAATGATATTACAGTATCCAAATAAATAGTATTAATAATGATGTAGCAGTAAAATGTTAAAGTAAATTTCTTCTTGATTATGTGGGCATTCTACTGGAAATTTGTATATATTTTACAATTGTTGGGTAGGTAATAATGTCTCTTTGTGAATTTTGCATAAACATGTTAAAGGAAGAACATGTTAATCATAATATTTTTCATATGGAATATTAAGTTGACAGTGTAATCTTATTTCAATGATCTCAATTTAAATAAATAAAGCAATCATTATCTTAACATAATTTAGCTTTGGATTATTGTGCATTGCACTAAAATAAAGCATTCAAATTTGAATTTGAAAGTGCTAAGACAGACTGTTGTCTGCTCCTTTTCCTGTCATTGTGATATAATTACTCCAACAAGCATCTTAAGGGAAAGAAGGTTCCTGTTGGTTCACAGCTTGAGGTCATAGTTCGTGACAGTGAGGCTATCATAGAAAGTTGGTCCCATTGTGTCTATAGTCAAGAAATTGAGAGTGATTAATACTTACCATTGGTAATATCCATTTCATCAGTTATATAGTCCACATATGGCACATAATCTCATCCAGGGAATGCCAGCTGTAGTGGGCAGGTCTCACTACCTCAGTTAACAATAAAGGCAATTTTCAGCTTAAGATTATCAAAAAAAAAAAAAAAAATCCCTACAAGCATAAGAGGAGGCCCATCTTCTACGTGACTCTCAAGTCTGTCAATCTGACATTTTACATACCCACAACAATTGCAGGCTACATGCTTGGGTGGACAATATAATATTAGAGTTATAAATAGTATGTGACACCAAACCAAGGATTTCTCTGAAAAACCAGTAAGCATCAGGTTTATCTGGCAAGTATGCTTTAAATATAATTTTGTATGTGGTCACAAAATACAGATGCCTAAACAAATTGGTAGACAGGCTTCTTCCCCCACCTGACCTAGCTGTCACTGTTCTTAAAACTGAACTACTGCAAGCGCATTTCTTGGAAAGTAATATGATTTATTTTACAAATGGCACATGTTTCTGAGCTGTTCCTCTGACTTTGACTGACATTTTGACATAAATAAATGTAATACTTGCGTTGTTACACAAAACATTTAGATCCATAAAAAATGTTGAATTTTCTGAGAGAAGAAACAGAGATACTACTGGCAACCTAAGTGATATATAGCAGCATGTGGTATACCACCACAGATCCAATAACTAACTCTTTTTTGTATACTGTGCATTTTTATAGAGGCATAGAGCCAACTTACTATTGACCCTAGTTTCTTTATGAGCCTTCCAGTAGTCAACCTGACATAACATAAAGCAAATATTCCCTTACAATCATTATTTAAGTATGAATTATTTAATGTGACTAATGATCATAGTAATATATACACAACTTTTCCAGTTTTTGTATTTATTTATTTATTGAGAATTTCAAACATGAGTATTGTATTTATAGCATTATTTTTTGCACACTTCTCCTTTCTCCAAATTCTTTCATATACCCCACTTTCAAATTCATGGGCAAGTCTTACTCTTTAATTATAATTGATTGATATTACACATACAGAGAGACAAATATGTGTGTGTATATATATATATATATATATATATATATATATGTTTGTGTGTGTATATATATATGCATATGTATATATATATATAGCTTTAAAATATATAACAAAACTTTCTGACTTTATTTAGTGTTGCTTATATAAATTTAAGGCTGTCCACTTTGGATTAGATAACCTGTAGGAGTCATCTGTGGAGAAGACTGATTCTAACTCTCTTGCCAGGCAGCTATCTTAACTTCATATTATGGTGAGGCCAAGTAGGTATTTGTGCATTTACACTGGCATGTCAACAGTATGACAATGGGGTAGCATTCTACAATTCTTGTTCAGGCAATAAGGTCATGAAAATTTCATGAGAATGGCTTCCATGTCATATATAAAACACAGTATCCCCCTGGGGACATGCTGGCTATCTAACTCTTACAATTTTCCTATTTTCTCCTCAGCAATGGTCCCTGAGTCTTTATAGGAGGGGTTGCTTTGCAGACATATAAGCTGAGATTTGGCTCCCTATAGTAAGTTATTATCTGCATTTTCACCAGATGTAGATTTCTGTAACAGTCTCTACAAACAAAAAAAAAAAAAAAAAAAAAAAAAAAAAGATGAGGGGTGAGAGCTAACTTTATCTATTAGTGTAAGGATAACTATTCAGATATTCAGAAAGTAGCTGGTTTAGGGATGTGTCAGTAGTTCCTTATCATCCAGGGTTTGTGGTTGGTGTCTTAGTGTTACTGTAACTAGCACATTTTCTCTCCTATTGAGGTTACCTTTAAGCTAACTCTGAGTCCCCTGCTTATTCCCAAGTTATAAATGTAAATGCTGTGCTTTTCTGGATATCTTGCTGTTCTGGTCATTACTATGGCTCACGGGTATTAAAGCTTGTTAAGATTTTGATTACTTTACTCCCTTGGTCTGGTACTGTGTGGTCTAGTCTCTAGAGAGAATGCTTCAGTGCTAACTACAGCTCTGGAATTCTTGAAGTCCTGTGATTAAAGCGTATGGTCTCCCCAACAATAGAGTCTTATCCTGAATATTTTCAGCCAACTAAAGTTAGTAGCAATAGTGCATACGCTCAAAGTAGAGTGGAGATCTCTTAAAACTCCACCAACGAAAAATTCAAAAAGAGATTTCACACCAGGCAGTGGTGGCACATGCCTTTAAACCCAGCACTTGGGATGCGGAGGCGGGTGGATCTCTGAGTTAGAAGCCAGCCTGGTCTACAGAGTGAGTTCCAGGACAGCCAGGGCTACACAGAGAAACCCTTCCTCAAAAAACAAACAAACAAACAAATAAACAAAAACAAAAACAAAAAAAACAAAAAACAAAAAAAGAGATTTCACATGTTTGATACTAATGCTTTCAAGGGAGAAACATTGCTACACCAAGTGGCATTTTTTTTCATTTAAGTTACAAGTATGTATGCCCCCCTACACAGAAAAACACAATTTTAAATAAACATGAAATAATACAATTCTGAATGGCTTTCCTCCAACACTCTTAGTGCTATTTATACCTCTTCCTTCCTTTCTTCTGTTTTTTTCATTACTCTCACTTTCCATGAAGGCCAAGTCTCCTGACCTCTGTTAGTTTTAGTTCCTCTTTCACAGCATCCATGTTCCATAGTGTTCTTCTCTCTAAAGCTTCCACTCCTTCTCCGTAACTCCAAGGTATCTTTTTAATTTTCTGATACCTCAGGCTATTGAAGGTGATAAATTCACATCTAAAGATTTGAACTAGGTTCCAGAAATAAGAAAGGATGGCTTAATTTGCTTTGAGTTGCTGTGAAAAAAACAATATGAAGGAAAGTAACTCAGAGAAGAAAGGATCTATTTAACATAAATATCTCACCAATAACTAATCATCGAGGGAAACCAAGACAGGAACTAAAACAGAGATGATGGAGAAAGGTTGCTTACTTGTCTGAATTCTATGTCTAGCTCAGTTTGCTTTCTTATATAATCCAGGGCCACCAACTGCAGTGTAGGACCTCCCAGAGTTGGTTGGGCCCTCCCACACAAATCATTAATCTTGAGAATAAGTCTTGCATACTCACTTATGGTCCAATATGGTAGAGGTGTGTTCTCAGACGATGTTCCCAGTTTCTAGATAATTCAAGTTTGTATAAGTTGACGAAATTATCTGACAAGCACAGAAAATATGTGGTATTTGTCTTTATAGATCTGTAATACCTCATTCAGTAATGTATTTTCTAGTTTTATTCATTCACCTGTAAACTTCATAATTTCATTTTTCTTTACACATGAATGGCATCCCATCGTGTATGTATTATAGATTCATTATCCATTCAGCAATTGAAGAGGACTTATGGAACAATTTATACATAAGTATTAGAAGTTATATCCCAAAATTCAATAGGTAACATTGCTTTGTTAGTAATATTTGGGATTAACCATCATGAATGCAATAAGCTATTCTACTAATATTTTGTTTATGCTATATCAAAATGTTATATAATTCAGAGCTAATATGAACATATTTAACTCAGATTCATTGAGATGCTCCTTAATCTGTTTTCATGCAAAAGTTGTATTATGTGATAATATGACATTGAAAATAGGCAAAAAAAAAAAAAGTTAGGTGACTAACTGATGAAGCTAAATTAAAATGCTTCTTTCCTATTTAAAAGTTGTCATGTTAATGAGCTTTGAAAAAAAATATTCACAAAAACTGGCCCTCCAGATGGCATGGATCCCTCTGCACACATAAATATTCCAGAGACACCACACAAAAAGAGTTCCAGGCAGCTGTGGGTACTGGCTGCTCTGCCTTGGGAAGCTTGTGGAAAGCTATATTGAACATTGTCCTTGTTCAATATGGCATGATACTGGAATATCAGAAACACTGAAGAAATGCCAGTACCAGTTATTCAGAAATGGAGGAACCAGGTCACTGATGTTTCCTCCTATATTTAACAGACTGTACAAGGGCCTCCCTGATGAGAAAAAGATGAGAACATATTTTAGTATGGACCCTGCTTGCCAGATGATCCATGTGTCTTGAGAAGAAGCATTTTTCTGAATACTTACAAAATGATTATATGAGTTAATTATTTCCCTTAATGCCCATAGTTAATATAATGTCATCTTAATATTTCTCAACTTAGCCAGAAGAGAATAAAATTTCTTTCTCCTCTTTCTCTTCTTCCTCCTCCTGTTGGAGGAAAAAAAAGGTTGAATTGTAAATACAAGTATATGCTAACATTAAAACTAATGACTAATTGATGCTCAGGCAACAGAGGGATTGTGAAGTTTGTTCCTAATAACCTCATCAATCTGGCCAATACTGCTTCTGAATTTCAGCATATATTCTAATACTCTTGAGTACATTAGTGAGCCAACATGTCAGAATTTTGTTAAAAAAAATCACATTTATTGACAAATTAACAAAATTCTTAGTGGGTTCATAAGGAAGTCAGCTGATATGATAAAATATTTGTAGTACATTCTAATGTTCATCAATTACTTGGAAGCTTCCTGTCAACATAGGTCAAAATATTTATGATATTCAGATGGAGTAGCATCTTTTGTGGGTGTTTGGCTGTTTTTCATAATGGTGAAGACTAATTTCTATACATGATAAGATTTTGTGATATTACTTATTCTTGCTTTCTATCTTTATTTTGTTAACAGCCTAGTTCTACAAAGAGCAGGTCTGTTATTTTATTATACATTCTTCAATAATGATTTATGTTTTAATTACTTGTTCAGGAGCTGAAAAATAGTTCAGTCAGTAAAGAGTTTGCCTTAAAAGCATGAGGACCTGAGTTTGATAAGTCGAACACACATTAAAAAACTCTATTAGGCAGGGTAGCTCACACTTGTATTTCAAGTAATGAGGAAGTAAAGTAAAGATAGGTAGATCCTTAGATATCACAATCCCAGAAGCTAAGTTTACTATCTGAAGCCCAAGCCGATGAAAAATGTGCATATAAGAAAATGGTGTATAACTCCTTGGTCAGAACACTCCAGTTATAAGTTAGGACCAGGCCCATATAGCAACATTCATGTACAAGGGTACTAACACATTTGTGAACATATAGACACATGAATATGTACACATATATGCATGAAGCAAAATAAAAGTCCTGTCCTCTCAGTGATATTTTGAATCTCAAATCAGCTACATATTCTCTGGGGACTAGTGAGTATCACATTTCCCCTCACAAGGCAATATGATATCTTGACAATTCAATTTAATTTTATAACTTCAGTGCCAACCTTGATTTTATCAGTCTTTAAAGTTGAAATCATCAGTGTTCCTAATGAATAACTATTAATAAAAAAATTGTATAACTCTCTAGCCATTTTATGTAGTTAATTCATCCACTTGAAGAGATTCACAAGCCAGAGATAATGTCAAAATAATTAGGGTGACAATATAGAAGGAAAATATACTAACAATATGATTACTGTGCAAATTAGTTTTCGCTTCTATTTTAGTTTTGATTTTCACAAACCTGTGACTTACAGATTAGTAACTGCATTTTACAAAGTGGAAAATGAAGTAGGTGAATGAAAAGGATACATTCAGAATAATTTTGCCAGAAATTTTACACATTACTATCCAGGCTCAATGAATTAGTCAAACTTGTTGTTTCAGATACCATCTTTAAGGTGCTCTTAGTCTGTTAGTACATGAGATAAAATTTTTGGTTTTATCTTATTTTGATTTAAAGTTTAATAAAAATTATTTTATAGACAAGTATGAAACAAAAATTGACCTTTCTTAAAACACATTGCCCATGAACTATCCATAACAGAATTATGTAAATGTGGTTTTAACTCCAGATTATTAGATATTTTTCTGTACTTCTTTGTTTTTATTTGAAGTGGTCAGGAATATGTTTATTTTGCTTACACTTCCAGCACCAAAAGCAATGAGGGCCGGGACTCAAGCAAAGTAAGAATATTCAGGACAGTAACATCTATAATACCTACATGAATCTTAAACTGCCAAATTTCTCTTATAATGGAGGTACAACCATGGCTACTTTTGGAGCACAGCTTCTGTTTGCTGACCCAGAGGAAACATTTCCCAAATATTTCACCTTCATAATGCTAGTTTCTTCTTAATCACTGCAAATTTCCTAACTCCAGCTAACCACCATTACATATGTCAGAAACACAAAGATTTCACTTCACTTGTGCCAATCTCTTGTGAATGACAGAAGATACTTCAGCTTTAGTTGACCATAACAACAGGCTCTTAATTAAAAACAAACAAACAAATAAACAAACAAAAAAAACCAAGCAGCCCTGATAGAATTTGTATACTTTTCTCTGAAACTACCCAGACCTCCATATTTTTGCAATGCTCTCAAAATCCTTATCTTACAAGCTCCTACAAAATAGCTCACTGAGCTCTCTCAACACTCAATGGCATTTCTAACCCAAAGTTCCAAAGTCTTTCAAATCCTCCCCAAAACAATATGGTCAGAGATATCATAAAAATAGCCCTCCATGTTGGTACCAACTTGTATTAGTTATGATTAATAACAAAGAAATTAAAAACAATATCAGAAGATAATATCTGCATGTTTACAGAAAGATAGGATGAACATAATACAATTAATCATCCTACAAAAGGCAAGCTACAGATTCAATGTACCCTCCTTCAAAAATTCCAACAATGTGAAGAAATTCAACATCATCACCCAGGATCTAAATAATGTAAATAGAAACAATAAAGAACTCATAAAGGGAGACAATCCTGAAGATAGAAAACCTGGGGAAGAGATCAGGAGTCATAGATGCAAGTATCACCAACAGAATACAAGAGATAGAAGAGAGAATCTCAGGTGCAGAAGATACCATAGAAAATATTGACACAACACTCAAAGAAAATGCAAAATGCAAAAAGCTCCTAACCCAAAACATCCAGGAAATCCAGGACACAATGAAAAGACTAAGCCTAAGGATAATAGGTATAGAAGAGAGTGAAGATGCCCAACTTAAAGTGCCAGTAAATATCTCCAATGAAATTATAGAAGAAAACTTCCTTAAGCTAAAGAAAGAGATGCCCATGAACATACAAGAAGCCTACAAAACTCCAAATAGATTGGATCAGAAAAGAAATTCCTTCCATCACATAATAATCAAAACATCAAATGCACTAAACAAAGAAAGAATATTAAAAGCAGTAAGTGAAAATGGTCAAGTAATATATAATGGTAGACCTATCAGAATTAGACCAGACTTCTCACCAGAGACTATGAAAGCTAGAAGACCCTGGGCAGATATCATACAGAATCTGATAAAATCAAAAAAAAAAAAAAAAAAAAAAAACCACAAATACCAACACAGACTTTTATACCCAGCAAAATTCTCAATTACCATAGGTGGAAAAACCAAGATAATCATTGACAAAACCA
Organism: Montemys delectorum; assembly: GCA_019843815.1. Taxonomy (NCBI): domain Eukaryota; kingdom Metazoa; phylum Chordata; class Mammalia; order Rodentia; family Muridae; genus Montemys; species Montemys delectorum. The sequence goes on from JADRCD010218790.1 coordinate 23,477, forward strand.
AATTTACACATCTTTCCACAAATTATACCATACAAAGGATAATAGATGGAAAATACCAACACAAGGAGGGAAACTACACCCTAGAAAAATAAGAAAGTAATCTTTCAACAAAGCCAAAAAATATAGCTACACAAACATAATTCACCTCTAACAACAAAACTAACAGGATGTAACAATCACTACTCCTTAATATCTCTAATGTGAAAATTAATATTATCAACATAATTCAAATCGATTTAAATTAAAAATATATGAGGAATTAGAAATTTGTCAGCTATCTCCCAGTGGTCTCGCTAATTTGGTAATTGGAGAAATAGGACTAATACTGTACAATTTACATATACTTTCTGCTTGTTTGTACATGACAGTATCTTGCTGTATACCACATATTGGTCTTGAAATCATGCTTTTCCTATCTCAGCCTCTCTATTAGTGGGAGTTCTTATTTGATATTAACAGATATAAGAAGATGGAAATAATCCCATGACTCCTATCAGATCACTATGGATTAAGGCTGGTCTTCAAGAGCAACAAAAACAACAGAAAGCCTAATACTCATGGAAGCTTCACAAACCTCTAGTCAATGATAACTTGTTAATGGAATAAATAAAGAAGGAATTTAAAGACTTTTTAGAATTTTATGAAAATGAAGGTACAACATACCCAAACTTAAGGGACATATTGAAAGCAGTGCTAAGAGGAAAACTCATATCTCTGAGTGCCTTGAAAAAGAAATTGGAGATAGCAAACACTAGCAGTTTAACAGCTCACCTGAAAGCTCTAGAACAAAAAGAAGCAAATACACCCAAGAGGAGTAGAGTGCAAGAAATAAACTCAGGGCTGAAATCAACCAAGTAGAAACAAAAAGAATTATACAAAGAATCAATCAAACCAGGAGCTGGTTCTTTGAGAAAATCCACAAGATAGGTAAAACCTTAGCCAGACTAACCAGAGGTTAAACAGACAGTACCTAGGGATGCAGGGATGGTTCAGTATATGGAAATCTATCAATGCAATGCACTATATAAACAAAGTTGCCCTGACCTGCAGGACTTTAACAACAGGGTTCTCAAGGGAAGGGAGCAACCACAGATTGGGTACAGGTGTAAACCAAGAAGAAAAGACAAAAAATTCAGTTCAAGTCTCAGTTTACAAAGGGATTATAGGCTTCAAACCACAAAGGTTTTGCTCAGGTGCACAGGCCATTCAGGTATTATCTCTTGGTTACACACTAACTAACGTAAATGGAATGTCCCCATTTTAAAATGTCTGGAAAGGAATGTGCTCACTCTAAAAGGTCCAGAAAGCCCCCTATCATAAAATGTCCCGAGGCAATTATGGGAATGGAAAAGAGATAGTGGAAGAAACAGGAGTGTTAGTTAATAGATGATGGCCCAGGGACAAGATAGAGACTGAGATGCCAGGGGCTTTTGGGCCCCAACCAAATCTCAAAGGAGAAAACCATGTGATTATTTCACTAGATGCTGAGAAAGCATTTGACAAAATTCAGCACACTTTCATCATAAAAGTCTTGGGAAGATCAGGAATTCAAGGCCCATACCTAAACATAGTAAAAGCAATATGCAGCAAACCAGTAGCCAGTATCAAACTAAAAGGAGAGAAACTTGAAACAATCCCACTAAAATCAAGGACTAGACAAGGACGCCCCCTCTCTCACTTTCTATGCAATATAGTACTTGAAGTTCTAGCTAGAGTAATTTGACAACAAAAAAGAGGACAAAGGGAACCAAACTGGAAAGGAAGAAATCAAAATATCACTATTTCCAGAAGACATGATAGTATACTTAAGTGATCCCAAAAATTCAGCCAGAGAACTCCTACAGCTGATAAACAATTTCAGCAAAGTGGCTTGATGTAAAGTTAACTCAAACAAATCAATAGCTTTCTTATAATCAAAGGGAAAAGATGCTGAGAATGTAATTAGGGAAAGGACACCCTTTATAATAGATACAAACTATAAAATATCTACGTGTGACTCTAACTAAACAAGTGGAAGATCAGTACAACAAGAACCTTATGTTTCTGAAGAAAGAAATCAAAGAAGACCGCAGAAGGTAGAAAGATCTCCCATGCACATGGATTGGCAGGATTAATATAGTAAAAATGGCCATCTTGCTGACAGTAATCTACAGATTCAATGCAATCCCGTCAAAATTCCAACTCAATTCTTCATAGAGTTAGAAAGAACAATTATCAAATTCATTTAGAATAACAAAAAACTCAGGATATCAAAAACTATTCTCAATAATAAAAGAAATTCTGGCTGAATCACCAACCTTGACCTCAAGCTGTACTACAGAGCAATAGTGAGAAAAATTGCACGGTATTATTACAGGGACAGGCAGGTAGATCAATGGAATGGAACTGAAGAACCAGAAATGAAGCCACACATCTATGGTCATTTGATCTTTGACAAAGGAGCTAAAACTACCCAGTGGAAAAAAGACAGCATTTTCATCAAATGGTGCTGGCTCAACTGATGGTTAGCATGGAGAAGAATACAAATCGATCCATTCTTATTTCCTTGTACAAAGATCAAGTCCAAGTGGATCAAGGACCTCCATGAAAAACCAGATACTCTGAATCTAGTAGAAGAGAAAGTAGGAAAAACTTTGAACACATGGGCACAGTGGAAAATTTCCTAAACAGAACACCAATGGCTTATGCTCTAACATCAAGAATTGACAAATGGGACCTATAAAATTGCAAAGCTTCCATAAGGCTAATGACACTGTTAATAGTATAAAAATGTGCAACCAAAGGATTGGGAAAAGACCTTTACCAATCCGGTATTTTATAGAGGGCTAATATTCAATGTATACAAAAACTCAAGAAGTCAGACTCCAGAGAACCAGATAACCCTATTAAAACATAGGGAACAGAGCTAGACAGAGACTTCTCAACTGAGGAAGCACCTAAAGAAATCTTCAACATGCAACTCAAAACAACCCTGAGATTCCACCTCACACCAGTCAGAATGGCTAAAATCCAAAGCTCAGGTGACAACAGATGCTAACATTGCTCTGGAGAAAATGGAATACTCCTCCATTGCTAGTGGGATTGCAAGCTGGTACAACTACTCTGGAAATCAGTTTGGTGGTTCTTCATAAACTTGGGCATAGTATTATCTGAGGATCCAACTATACCATGACTCCTGGGCATATACCCAGAAAATGCCCCAACATGTAATAAGGATATATGCTCCACAATGTTCATAACAGCAATACTTATAACAGCCAGAATCTGGAAACACTCCATATGTCCCTCCACAGAGGGATGGATACAGAAAATGTGGTACATTTGCACAATGGAATACTACTCAGCTATTAAAAACAAAGACTTCATGAAATTCGCAGACAAATGGATGGAACTTGAAAATATAACCCTGAGTGAGGCAACTCAGTCACAAAAAAAGCAAATATAATATGCCCTCAGTGATGAGTAGATAGTAGCCCAAAAGTTTGGAATACACAAGATTCAATTCACAGATCATATGAAGCCCAAGAAGAAGGAAGATCAAAATGTGGATGCTTCAGTGCTTTTTAGAAGTGTGAGCAAATTACTCACAGGAGGAAATATAGAGACAAAGTCTGGAGCAGAGACTGAAGGAAAGGCCATCCAGAGACTGCCCCCCTTGGGGATTCATCCCTTGTACAACCACCAAAATGGATGCTATTGTTGATGTTGGGAAGTGGTTGCTGATAGAAGCCTGGTATGGCTTTCTCCTGAGATGCTCTGCAAGAACCAAGCAAATACAGAGGTGTATGCTCACAGCCAACCATTGGACTGAGTGCAGTGTCCCTGATGGAGGAGTTCGGGAAGGGACTGAAGGAACTGAGGGTGTTTGCAGTCCCATGGAAAGAGAAACAATATCAACTCTCCTGGAGACTGGACCAACCAAAAAGTACAAATGGAAGGACCCATGGCTCCAGCCACATATGTGGCAGAGGATGGATTTGTTGGACATTAGTGGGAGAAGAGGCCCTTTAGCCTGAGGGTGTTAAATGTCCCAGTGTAGGGGAATGCCATTGAGAGATGGGAATGGCTATGTGGGTGGGGGAAACACCCTCATTGAAGCAGGATGAAGGGGAATAGGATAGAGGGTTTCCAATGGGGTGACTTGGAAAGAAGAAAACAGTTGAAATGTAAATAAAGAAAATATCCAGTAATTTATTCACACACACACACACACACACACACACACACACACACACACACGTAAATTCAAACATTTCTTCACAGATCTTGAAAAGGACAATTATCAATTTCATAGAAAAATAAAAAATAAAAAAAAAAACCAACTAAATCTAAAACGGGGTAGCTAAGTCAGTCCTGAACAATCAAAGAATGGCTGGAGGCCTCACATTCCTGCTTTCAACTTTACTATAGAGAAATAGTAATAAAAACATCATAATATTGGCATAAAACAGACACATTGGTCAGTGAAATTGAGCTAAAGGCACAGAGCAATATCTACACACCTACAAACACCTGACATTTTATAAAGAAGTCAAAAATACATACTGGAAAAAAATGTATCTTCAAGAAATGTTGCTGGTCAAATGATGTCTATATGTAGAATTAAAATAGATCCACACCTATTATCCTACACAAAACTCAACATCAAATGAACCAAAAAGCTCAACAAAAAAACAGACCCACCTAATCTGATGGAAGAGAAAAGGTAACTAGTCTTGAACTTGTCCACACAGAATAATTCCTGAACAGAAGACTGATAACACATTACTAAGTTCTTAATGGGACCTCATGAAACTGAAAACCCTCTGCAATGCAAAGGATACTGTCGTTTGTTCAAAGAAGACTACACAATGGGAAATGGATTTTTAACAACTCCACATCCAATATAGGACTGATACACAAAATACATAAAAAACTCAAAAAAGCTAAATATCAAAAATAAAACCATTCAATGGGTACAGAAGTAAAAAAGAGAAATATGTAAAAAAGAAAACTTCAATGACAGAGAAATATTTAAAGAAATGTTTGCTATTCTTAGCCAGCAATGAATGCAAAGTAAAACTACTTTGAG
>JADRCD010218792.1:0-28333 GCA_019843815.1 Montemys delectorum
AAAAAAAACAGAAGGATGGCCTGAAGGTGCCACTCAGCAGGAGGCTGAGGAAAGGTCCAAGGCCTGCCTGGACCACACACAGAAAGCACCCTGTCTCAAAACAAAAAGTAAACGCTGGGCTGTGAGATGTCTCCACAGCTAAACATGCTAGATGTACAATCTGGAAACCTGAGTTTGATCCCTGGAAGCCACACAGAAACTCCATTACGTTCTCTCTGACCTCCATGCACATCCCTGACTCAGGCGAGCACGCACACACACACATACACACACACACACACACACACACACACACACACACACACACACACATATGGCCCGAGGCACGATAATAAACAAAGTTGGAAATGGGTTGGGGATAGAGCTCAATGGTAGTGCCTGCTTAGCATGTGTGAGGTCGTAGGTTCAAGCCCTGGTATACAAAAGCCTTACTGCTTTTGAATAGAATTACTAGAGCTTATCTATTGCTCACTACTATCTTTCAAAAATGAATAGACTTGAAAGCTGTTTATCCAACAGAAGCAGTGAACCAAAAACCCACTTTTTTCCCCCTCTCAAGATTTATCCTAAGCCTGGCAACCTTGGACCATAAAACAAAGAGTACTGTACCGTTCCTGAACCAAAGCAGTGTCATCACTGGGCCCTGGGATCGTCCAAGGGCTACATGGGGGGTCTACAGCTCTGAATAACACTGACTAGAAGCCAGAGGTGCAGAGAGAGGTTCAACAACAGGACAGAGGCCACAGTTCAGGAGGAGGTTCAAGTCACACTCAAGTGCAACCAAGGGGAACAGTACCCCAGACCTAAAACAAACCAAACAAGCCTGGGTTTATGTTGTGCCCCGAGGGCTTGAATAATTGAGCTTAATAGAAACCAGGCTTGGCTAACAGGGAGGGAGGGAGGGAGGGAGGAGGAGACCTTTGTGGGAATTCCTCTGGCTTTTGAAGCTGGAGTGGCACAGGACTCTTTTTTTTTGGGGGGGGGGGTGCTTATTGCATTGCATTGCCCATACTGGTCTCAAACTCTTGGGCACAGATCCTCCTGCCTCTGCCTACCATGTACCCAGGACAACAGGCCAGTGTCACCAAGCCCAGCTAGCTACAAAAAGCATTAGTTTCCATTTCTTTCTTTTTTTTTTTTTAATATTTATTTATATGAGTACACTGTAGCTGTCTTCAGACACACCAGAAGAGGGCATCCGATCCCATTACAGATGGTTGTGAGTCACCATGTGGTTGCTGGGAATTGAACTCAGGACCTCTTGAAGAGCAGTCAGTGCTCTTAACCACTGAGTCATCTCACCAGTCCCTAGTTTCCACTTCAATCTTGCAAAACTTTCTTTTTTCTGAGACAGGCACCTTGCTAGCTAGCCCCACAGGGCTTTCCATCTCAAATACCTATTTGAATTTCCTGGAGTGTTTTCATAATTCTGATGTTCAGAAGAATTAAGAGTTACAGGTTTAAACATTAGCATTTCATCTGACCTACTGATTCTCCTAGGTAGACAGGATTGAGAACCACTACCCTTGACCGATTGCCCGAGTGTTTACTTTGCCCTTTTGAGGGTGAATGGGGAAGACTTACACCTCAGAGGAGTTGAAAAGAGGGAAAACAAACAGGCCTGAGGAAGAAGTGAGACAGGTAGAGCAATGGTAACTTCCTGGGGTGATCACTAGGGTAGGTGCAAGCTGTGGCCCCAAGGCGACAAGACTAGAGACACAGGGGCCATTGCTTAAGTCCTGCCTAAACTGTCACTAAATCTGGTTGAGGCAGCAATTCTAGACATCTGTAAGGAACACTCCTACCCTAAGCTAAGCCTTCACAGGAGAAAAGTGATTATGCTTATGGCTGCCATGTGGGAAGGGATGGCTGGCCCCACAATGCTGACTGTTCTAGAGGGTTCCTTTAGTTCTCTTTACCTTCTGCCTGACCCTGTTCTACTTGGGTGTGTCTTTCCTAATTTCCTTCTCCTGGGGGGGGGGGGGGAAACCTTTGCCTAAGTCATCTTTTGTTAGTGTTCTCCACTTGTTTCCAGAGTGACTTGGCCATTCTCAGGCACCACCACAGCCAATCCTCAGAGCTGGAAGTCAGGTGTGTGCATCTCAATCACAAATCCTTTCATTCCCCTGAATCGAGTTATCCAGATGAGCTGTTCAGCCTCCCCATGACATGGACAACTTCCCAGCGATGGTTTCATGAACTGCTGCCTCTCGATATCCTCCCTGGGTCTCCAATGTAGACTGCACGGCCCTTTAAAGTCAAATGCCTCTTGGACCCCAGCCATCTCCATTCCAAGCTACTGACTCACATCACACAACAGGCCCCCAGGATGCAATGCTATTTCTAACTGCAGGTTTCAGGTCTGCTAATTCTACCTGCTAAAAACATTTTGGTGGCAAAGGCCATGCCACCACTCAGAAAGTCCCATGCATTTCCAGAACACTGGACTATCAGAAAAAGGCCTTTCCCTCAGGCCTGGACTGCCCTCTGTCCACTGCCTCATCATCCGATAAAATGTTCATTTTTTTTTTCCTTCTCGTGATAAAATAGAGAATTGGGCACAGGTGAGTAAACACTGTTGGTGAGACAATACTAAGGCGGTCTGACAGGCCACAAGCTGTAAACTCATCCAGAAGGCAACTAGGAACCTAGTAACATGGGAGCTTTCCAAGTTGCCACATCCAGGGACTAAAGCTCACCGGAGTCCAGCAGAGAGGTCCCAACCTCCACCTCCTCCCACATCCAGCCTTCCAGCCAACTCACCTCCTTAGGGATACAACTCTCACAGGAGGGAGTATTTGGTTTCCCATGCCACTGGTAATTAAGAGGGTGGAGGCACTGTCAGATCAAGGCACAATGACAACCCTGAGAAGTTAAGTCTGACAGAAGAAAATACACAGTTTAGCCTTTCAATTCCCCAAAGCACCCAGGGACACCAAAACAACACATTACAAGACACACAAGGGACTGGCTCGGAAAGATGACCCTGGGCACCACAAAGATGGTGAGGCCTAACTGTTTCTAAGACCCAAGTATTCTCAAAAAACAAAATGGGGCCTGCAGCCAATTGCAATGTTCTGTCTCCCTGTAACCCCCAAGACCCTGGCGGCCCTTCTTAAAGTCAGGATGCACCACTAGGCAATGACATTTGGATGTGGAACTTCCTCTGGCTCCCCCTACATCCATCATGCCCTCATCTACCTTTTTTTAATGGTATTTGTGAGTAAAGCCCCTCACCAGATCACGGGCTTCTCAGAGTACAGGGCTGCAGTGTGGAGTGGAAGCCACGCCCTTCCTCCTTCTGAATTGCAGATAGATAAAGCCTGTAGGCTCAATCGGCCTGAAGTGCCTGGGGAAGACAGCATTTAAATGGGTGTGTTTTAAGACCGTCTTCCATAGCCTGTAAAGGTACCATTTCTCCTGCTTTGGGGTTAATAAAACGAGGTGACATAGTAGGGCTCTGTGACCAGTGAGATGGGCAATAAACTCAGCATGGTGCATACAGGCAAGGATGGGTTTGTCCTGGCTTGAGAAAATTAGAACAGACATACTTGACAGACAACAGTATTCAAAAGCACTGAGTTGTTTTAAGTTGTTTAATGAAGAAATTACTGTAATAAGCTTAACCGGGTAGTTCTGTAAGATAAAGCAGTATACTTAGTTTGAGGATTTAGGAGTGGGTACACGAAACAAAACTACTAACTACAAGCAAGGAGTTACAGTGCACACTATAGTCCTGGGTCTTAGAAATCTGAGGCAGGAGAGGAACATGAGCTCTGGACTAGTCAAGCCTGGGCTACCCTATCTCAAAATGAGAAATAAAATCCACATCTGCATCTATATCCGAAGACATAATTCTCAGTATTGTTTCAAACCTATTAAATATGATTCTTATACTCAAACCCCAGTCATTTACAATGCAGACCCAAATGACTGCCCAGGGCACTAAGAACCTCTCAGCTGAGGTCCAGGCAGCCAGGATTTCCAGGCCTGCTCTGCTGTTTTCAGTGTCTACAGCCTTCTCTTCCCACAGCCAAGTCTCTTAACCCTTGGCCCCACCCATCCATTCCTGGCTCAATCCAGTGGGAACTTCTGCACTAAAGATTTAAATAGCCCCTGGCCCAGTCACTCTAGTTAGCAACCCTGACCCCGAGTCCGCTTCCTTTCTTGCAATGCACAGGCCTAGCCCACACTCTTCCTCAGTTCTGATAAGGAGCCTGGGACTCTCCCCCAGATAACCGGTTAAGTCCTCTAGGGCTGACATCCTACTACCTTGCTCCTGGCTTTTGTCTAAGACACTGGCAGTCACTCTGAATTCATTTGGCCACAGCAGATTAGGAGACACTGGGTGTGTGTCACCCACCCCCATGGACAGAACCCTCAGGACCATTCAGGCCATTCATCCTATTCATCCTGAAGACCCTTGCCCTTCTCTTCTGGAACAAGGACTTCCTCCCAACTGCAGACAGGCCTGCAGTCCCCACCCCTGGGCAGGGAGCTCCAGGCCCAAAGCTTGGCACTGATTAGGAAATGACTCATCACAAAGCACTGAAGGGGCCTCTGGCTATGGTACAAGTCATAAGATCTGGATCTAACTATGGGGGGTGGGGTGGGGGGAGAAGAGGAAGAAGAGGAGGAAAAGGAGAAGGAGGTGGAGGAGGAGGAAGAGGAGCCAAAAAAATAAAATCCTAGCAACAAAATGGAAGAAAACCATTTTCCTTGTGCTGAGTACTCATGTAGACCTTGGAAGAGCTGAAGCCACTGTACCCCAGCCCGATAGTCCTAAGGTAAAAGCTGAAGTCAGAGACATAACAATGGCTGTGTGGGTAGAGGAGGCCAACAGTTACTGGCCACAGGTGGCTGAGGCAGCAGAATTCCTACAAGTTTCAGGCCAGTCTAGGCTAGGGATTGACACCTGCATCAAAAACAAAACCAAACAAGAAAGAAACAAAAAGGGCAAACCTGTTCCTTAAATTATAACATCAGACTTACATACAATCTGTACAGTGGCTAACACCTGTAGCTACAGCATTTTGAGGGGGGGGGGCAGGTCCAAGACTTTGAGGCCAGGCTTGAGTTACAGAGTGTGACCTTTGCTCCCCCCTGCTCCTCCACCTGACCTCCCTAAAAAAAGGAGAAAAAAAAAAAAGAAAAAAGCCAAATAGACCATTCTTTCCTAGACAATGAAATTGCCATCCATTTCCCTATGTACAAAGCTAAATATATGTATACAAGCTTATCAATATTCTGGACACTGACATTCAAAAGTAGCCTGCTGTGCTGTCTTACACTTGAAAACAAAGGAAAGCTAGTCACTGCCGTGTTCTGGGCAAGGTTTATTTTGAAATCTCTATTTCTAATGCAATTGTATGGTGGTGTTCTGCTTTCTACCTGCAGAAATACCTTTCCCCGCTCTGTTTTATAACTCTGTTTTTGATCTCATTAAAAATCCAGAAAACCCAACCTTGCAATTCTTTCAGTCCTGGCATGAAAAGTATACAGTCATTTAAAATGCAAAAGTGCATCAACACTTCCTGGTGACACAGGTTAAGGGCTTCCTTTACTGTCAAATTCTCTCCCAAATAATTCCTTAAGTTATTGGTCAAAAATAAGGCCCAGTTCAGCAAGACAAACGGCCAACCTGTGATAAACAGAGTAAATACATACAAGCTGTACAGAAGCCTACGGGCAAAGAGGTTGTTCTCTGGGCAGAAGAGAACCCGCTACTACCACCATAAGCCATGAGTAAGGCACAATGGAGCCACTTCAAAACTAACATAGAGTGACAGAGAGACAGGAAGTGGGAGGAAAGGGGGATGGAGAGAGAGAACTGAAATCAGGATGCCCACACAGTGTCTGCATGCAGCATTCACAATAAGCACGATATAGAAGCAAACTAAGGACCCATACTGACAAAGAATGCATCATAGTGTGTCTACACAATAAGTGCTACTATTCATCCTTTAAAAGGAAGAAAATTCTGGGCTGGGGGTTGTAGCTCGGTTGGCAAGATGCTTGCCTAGTGTGTAGGAGGCCTGGGCTGCATCTCCAGTCACACACAGGGCAGGTTTGGTGATGTGACCTCCAATGCCAGCACCTGAAAGGTGAGAGCACAAGGCCAGCTTGGGCTGAATGAGACCCGGATATATCCAGGAGTTTATGGGAGAGGGGCGTGGAGAAGGATGCATCATGACTAAACCCTGACTACGCACTGCTAAATGCAATACGCCAGTTACAGAGGAGCCAAGTGCTACACGGTGCTAAGTGTAACAGTACAGTTGACTTCAAGCTCAAGAGACAAGAGCTCCTGCTAAATATTTTTTGTTGTTGTTTTAGCTTTATGGTGAGTTTTGGTTTTGGGGTTTTGTTTTGTTGTTTGTTTGTTTGTGTTGCGATAAGAAAGAAAAGAAAAGAAAAGAAACAGGCTTCGGAATTCAGATCTCATTATCCAAAAAGTAATGGAATCAGGATGCTAAAGAGGGATTTTCATGCCCAGATCCTCCATGCCTTCAACAGCACCTAACTACAGGCAAAGCAGCAGAGATCCACATACAGCTGAGGCTAGAGTGTAGATAAAGGGCAGAGAGGACAGCTAGAGCCCTAGGAAGGGCGACTGAGACCCAAGCCCCAGGGACCAAGCTGAGGCTCTGGACCCCACTGCCCTTATTTCTGTGCTGTGATGAAACACTGACCAAAGCCAGCCTGGGAAGGAACCCACTTATTTGGCTTACAGCTTACAGTCCATCATCCAGGGAGGCCAAGGCTGGAATTCAGAGCAGGTATCTGGAGGGAGGAAGTGATGTGCAGTCTGTGCAGGAACTCAGCTTACCGGTTTGCTCCTTAGCTACTTTTCTTATACAACCCAGGACCACCTTTTTAGGGGAGGGCACCACCATCCTTCCATATCAACAGTTAATCAAGGAAATGCCCCCAGGATGATCCGATGAAGGCAATTCCTCAGTTGAGGCTCTCTCTTGACAGGTGACTCTAGTTTGCGTCAAGTTGACAAAAACTAACAGAGCTGTGCACATCTAAATGGTGGCCCTAAACTGATCCAAGCCAAGAAGACATGCTGGGGGAAAGTATGCAAAGGCTGGAGCTGTGCTGTCACAGAGAACCAACTCCACGCATGCTTCCAAGTCATCAGCTAAACACTGAGAAACAATAAGCAAACACATCGATGCAAATCACTGGAACTGGTCGGCAAGCAGGAGGGCTGAGGGGTGGGGAGGTACGCAGGTGCCCTCGTGTGTGACACGTGCGCCCGAGCACACACACACACACACACACACACACACACACACACACGCACACACGCACAGTAATACGTGACAGGTAAGTAATAGCTATGCAAACACCTCCCCCTGAAACCATTCTGATGGTAAAAATGATCTAACAAACACCAGGTAAACTATAAAATCCTTGTAAAGGGACTGCGGACACGGACAAACATGCAATGAAAATAAAAGCCACTGTCTTAGTGTTTCCATTGCTGTGAAGAGACACCACGACCAAGGCAACTCTTATAAAGGACAACACTTACTTGGGGCTGGCTTACAGATTCTGAGGTTCAGCCCATGATCTGAATCAGGGCAGGAAGTGTGGCATTGGAGGAGCTGAGCATTCTCTCTACATCTCGTTCCAAAGGCAAAGAGAAGACTGCCTCGCAAGCAGCTAGGAAGAGGCTCTCAGAGCCCACCCCCACGGTGACACACTTCCTCCAATAAAACCACACCTCCAGCCAGGCGGTGGTGGTGAACGCCTTTATCCGAGCACTTGGGAGGCAGAGGCGGGTGGATTTCTGAGTTCAAGGTCAGCCTCGTCTACAGAGTGAGTTCCAGGACAGCCAGGGCTACGCAGAGAAACCCTGTCTCAAAAAAAAAGAAAAAAGGAAGAAAAAAAAAAGACCACACCTCCAACAGTACCACTCCCTATGGGCCAAGCATATGAACCCCCCACCACCACCACCACCACCACAGCTATATTTCTGAAAAGTCTGGTTAGCAGAATCAATGAATCCTTTAGATGATGTGCTATAATTTTGGATCTGAAATGTCCCAGTGGCCTGTAAGTTAAAGTCTTGGTCCTCAAGATGGTACTGACAGAAGGTGGTGGAACCTTTCCACAGTGACGCCATGCTGGGGATTCTTTAGGACACTGGGGGCGCATGCCCATGAGAACTGTGGGAGCCCAGCCTCTTTTCAGCTTCCTGGCCATGAGGTGAGAATTCTTGCTTCTGCCATGGTGGGCTGCCTCTTCATAAGCCTCTAACTCATTGTCCTGGAACCTCCAAAATGGTGAGCCAATTAAGCCACTGTTTCCTCTAGGGTGGTTATCCCACGAATTTCATTATAGCAATGGAACCCGAGGCTAGGTAACAAATGAGCACCATAGTCATTCTCATTTCACCATGCCCAGAGCACGGGGATAGGAAGCTTTGTCCATTGGAAATGAATAACATTTATAAGATTTGTTTTAAATTGCTGGGGTGGAGAAGGGGGAAAGACATAGGCCAAAGATTACAAAGTTACAGGTATACAGGATGAGTTAAGTCTAGGGATCTGTGGTGGTTTGAATAGGTCTGGCCCCAGACAGGCTAAATGCTGAGGGAGGCCTGGCCTTGTCAGAGGAAGTGTGTCACTGTGGAGGCGGGTCTTCGAGGCCATAAATGCTCAAGTTATGCCTAGTGTAAAACATCCAGTCTCTTTCTGGATGCAGATCAAGAAGCAGAACTCGCAGCTACTTCTCCATGCAACACCATGTCTGCCTGGGCGCTGCCATGATGACAACGGACTGAACTTCTGAAACTGTAAGCCAGCCCCAGTTAAGTGCTGTCTTTATAGGAACTGCTAGGGTCATGATGACTCTTCACAGCGATAACTCCGTAACTAAGACAGGCCCTAAACAGCATGAAGAGGGTTGCCTATAATAATATAATATATACTGGTAGTTTTCAAAGGACCACCTCTTAAGGCACTCTTATCGCAAGATCACAGCCTGAGAAATGCATTACTAGGCAATTTTATAGCTGTGCAATCAGTAGGGTGTATTTAGAGAAACCTAGTCATACGGTTCAACCATGAGATGTGCTAAATGCAAGGTATAGAAGGCTGCTACATCCATGACACAGCATTCCAGAAATTCCTTTGTAAGTATTACATTCCTTTTTTAATATTAACGTTTCCTATAAAAAGTATGCTGCACATATGCAGAGTCCCCATGAACTTTTATATTTCTACATCAACATCGCCACAAACATATGCGGTGCACTGTGCTACTTACCAGCTAGGATGCATCACTAAGCAAAAGGACTGTTTTTTACTACCCTTAGACTCTAACAGGACCATTGTGGTATATGCAATCAGCTATAAACCAAACATGGTCACAGAGAAAGTAACTGCAGATCAAGCTTCACAATGTTTATGCCAAAACAGGCATAAATAAATAAATAAATAAATAACAAATGAATTACTCAAAATATCCATAATAAAACTGCATATAAGCTCAGCAAAACTGTTGATGCCTGAAGCCGACCAGTGACTATTTATACAGACTTAGTTACATGCCTTGTGATTTACAGGTTTGTGGTAGCTCCTGTATTGACTTTTTACACCTCTGGCATATAAGTTTGCTACCCGGATCCTAGCCACTTCACCAAACTTCACAGATCAGATCCTTGTACTGCACCTGGACTATGCTCATTCCTCCTCGACAGCTCCTGTTCACTCCTTGACAACCAACGCTAAGCTACTAAGCCTACACTACAAAGACGATCTGCTACAAAAAGCAGGCTTGCTTCGGTTTGCCATGTGCTCTCACTAAATCCCATTCCCCTCACTCTGAAGCTCCTGTGACATTATCTTCTATTTGCATAGAAAGCCATCTGTCCTCCTAGACTGTGAACAAGAAAGGGAACTTCATTTGTTTTATTTTCACATGCCCAGGATGTGGTATATAGTATGTCACCTGATAAATATTTGAAACACAAACAAGGCCTAGCTAGCCTGGAGTTATTACAAACAAGTGTCTTGCCAATGGATAAGGAGGCCTTTCAGGTTGTACCAAATCATCCCGAAGTGGTCCTGAGTGCTTCAATCTTTTTTTTTTTTTCATATATACAGTCGCTGACTTATGATGATATGATTTGGGAGCATTCCCACTACATGATGGTGTGAAATCGATACAAATTAAGAAGAAACCATAGTTGGAGTTAGATTTGGCCTCTTTCCCAGGCTCACAGCATGTGTTCTCTCCAGGCTGGGCAGTGCTGAGACCCACGGCTCCCTGTCACATGCTGATGAGGTCAGCAAGTACTCCGAGACACACAGTGCCGCTGCTGTTTGGGGGTATTGTGTTTTGTATTTTTGCATCCTATTGTATCTACTAAATACTCACCTGCGTGTCTACAGGAGCCACTCAACATTTTATTACGAGACGGGCTTGTGTTAGATGATTTGCCTCACCAATAGGTTCCTGAGATGTTCTGAGTATGTTCAAGGCAGCGGGAAGCCAGCATACCAGAGCTATAGAATCTCAGTACAGCTAGCTCTTAGAAGGTTGTAGCAGGATAATGAAGATGCTAGCTGAACAGCAACAGTACAGCAAAGGCAGACTAGGCTAAGATATCTTGGTAGGTCGACTGTGCTAAATGATCACAATTACAATATCTGCACCACACCACGGGTTTATCGGGCTATGATCCCATCAAAAGCTTAAAGGCATTAGAAATTTTTCCGACCTTCACAGCAATCTGTGAAGGAACACTGGGTCAAGAAATTTTTCTCAAGTTCAGCCATTCCTTCTGCTTCAAATTCAGTTGTATTCTGTTAAATTTAAATTAATTATCTTAGTTCACGGGGATGGCTCAGTGGGTGGAAGCACTTGCCATGCAAGCCTGGAAAACCCAGGTAAAAAATGAAAGAATCCACTCCTACCATAGTTGTTCTCTGACCTCCATATGCATACCATAGCATGCACATTCAAACACACATTGTGTACACACATGCACACACACAACAATTTTCATTTAAAATGATCGTTTTAAATGTCTACATTAAATTTTCGAATCAAGTTACCTTTCTCCGATTTTAAAAGTATCTACAAAAGGTAGGTTTGTTGTGTGGCCGCGCGTGTGCGTGCGTGCGTGCGTGCGTGCGTGCGTGTGTGTGTGTGTGTGTGTGTGTGTGTGTGTGTGTGTTACACCATGTATGGAGGCCAGAGGACAATATTAGGGGGTTAGTTCTCTCCTTCCTCTAGGTGGGCCTGAGGGATTCAGCTTAGGCTGCTGGTCATGGCATCGACGAGCACTTTTACTCACTAAGCTATCCTCTCCATCTTCCCTCCACCTACTTCTGTTTTTTTTTTTTTTTTTTTTTTTTTTTTTTTTTTGGTGGGGGAAAGGGTTTCATAGCCCAGGCTGCTCTTAAACTGGAAGCGTAGCTGATGTTGGCCATATACTCTGGATTCTCATGCCTCTAGCTCCCAAGAGCTGCAATTAAAAGCAGGTGCTACCATAACCAGCTTTGGAAAGATAACTTCTTAAGAAGTGAAGTGATTTTCTGTTGAATGGAATAGATGCAAGCCTTGCCTCCCGCCTCCCCATTGCCGAGCTTTGAACTCACTCATGTCTACCAAAATATAGGCCAAAAGTCTAGTTTCCCATGAATGTAGTGATTACTATTCTGGTACTGTGGGAACTGCTTGTTTTAGTTTAGAAGTTATCCTTATATTCTCATTTTAAATATTACCTTAGAGCCCTATGTTAATGAGATGTGGGCTTGGACCTCTCTCTTTTTGGGGGGAGTAGGATGGGGTGGATTTGAGACAGGATTTCTCTGCATTGCCTTGGTTGTCCTGGAACTCAGTCTGTAGACCAGGCTGGCCTTGAACTCAGAGATCTACCTGCCTCTGACTCCCAAGTACTAGGATTGAAGGCACCACTGCCTGGCTGGACCTCTATTCTTAACTACAGCAAATGCCAAATCCAAAGCACCTCATAAGGAAACAATATATAATCAAAATCCACCTTAGTACTCCACCTTAGTCAAAAGACAGAGAAGCAAGTCACATTACTACTGGCAGAATAGTGTGGTTTTAATGTGTGTATCTCTTTTTTTTTTTTTTCGATTTTTTTTTTTACTTTATTTATTACATGTAAGTACATTGCAGCTGTCTTCAGACACTCCAGAAGAGGGTGTCAGATCTCTTTACGGATGGTTGTGAGCCACCATGTGGTTGCTGGGATTTGAACTCAGGACCTTCAGAAGAGCAGTCGGTGCTCTTAACCACTAAGCCATCTCACCAGCCCCATGTGTGTATCTCTTAAACTTACATGATGGTGCAAAAAAATATACACCACAGGACAGTACAGGCATCCTCTCTAGTCCATAGTTTCATTTATCCTTTGTCAACTATGATTCAAAGGGATTAAATGGAAAATTCTAATTCATAGGTATTTATATTAAAAAAAAAAAAAAGAGAGAGACAGGGTCTCTTATAGCCCTGGCTAGCCTCAAGCTCATTATATAAGGAAGGGTGACCTTGAACTTCTGGTCCTCTTGTCTTGACTTCCAGACTGCTAGGATTACAAATATAAGCCACCGTAGCCAGTCAAAACAGGGCTGGAGATTTAACCTAGGGTGGTGTGCATGAGGCCAGCATTGGCACTGATGGCATGATAAAACCATTTACTGCCCTTCTAGAATGTGAGTGACCCCTACCCAGCACATCCCCGAGACATATGCTGTCTGCCTATTAGTCTTTTGGTAGCTGTCTGCATACTCAGAGCTGAGGTTACGTTGCTAGCCTATGCTTATTTGTTGTGTTTGATTACTAGTCACTGTTAACCTCTCCTGTGCTTAATGTGTCAATTAAGCTTTGTTACTATAGGTCTCTATGGCAGGAGAAAAGCGTAGCATATACACAAGGTTCAGCATTCTCCAGTGCTCTAGACATGCACTCAAGTCTCAGACAGTCCTGGGAGGTCAAGCATGAACGGGCTTCTCTTGAAACCAAGGGAGCCCTGAGGATAAAGGAGGCTACTACTTTAAAAGGTGGGCCTGTGAGGAAGGGATTAAGCCATCAGGGTTCTGACTTAGGGCCCTTATTAAAGAGGTGAAGGGGTACTCTAACGCGCCCTTGCCTTTCCATTTCCCAACATCTGAAAATGCAGCAACAAGCTGCCATCTTAAAACTAGAAAGCAGCCCGCACCAGACGGCGGGCACCAGAGTTATAGATTAACTGAGCCTCAGAATGGTAAGCAATGAACTCTTCAAATTTATTCTTAAAATTACCCTGTCTTCATTATTTTGTATTGTAACACAAATGGACCAAGATACTGCCCTTTAAAATGTCTAGACATGACTGGTGGCTCGGAAGATGTTGACATGAGTGAGAACATATAATTAGACCTGAACAAAGTCTATGTGGCTATACAGGCAATAGGAGTTCTGCCTGCCAGACGAAGTCTAAATGACCTTGGACTGGTCTTTTAGATCAGTTGGCCCTGAACAGTTTCATGTGCAAAGTCGATAAACTCAAGTATACATGCCCAAATCCTTCCCATTCTAGTATTCAATATAAATTCACAAAAACTTTTAACTGGTGGAGTCCACCATAATAGAAATGAGGCATGTGAAACCCTTAGCCTAGCAGTTGGCTTGCAGCAGCCTCGTCCTGAAAGCCAGCAACTGGTAGTAAAGTAAGGACGGTTCCGTTTAGATGTGTTACACACTGCATCCATTGGGGAGGGGGGGGCACCCTACTTTAAAGTCCTTTTTAAATCAGCACTGTTAGGAAGCCCAAAATGAGATAATAAATTATGAAGCTCTACATGAAAGGATATGAGCCTCTCAAAACCAACCGGCTTTGTTTTGTTTTAAATTAGACTTTCAGTGAATTCTTGGCAGCCCTTGGAAGAGACCGTGATTGCTGTGAAGAATCATCATTCAACACATTTACTGGAAACTGCTACATCTAAGTTGCAGCTGAGGGAGCAAAGAGCGGCAGGACTCTCCCTGGGCTCAGCGACAGCAAGCACCCTGGGGGTGCAAACTGTCCTAGGTTCTGGATAAGGAAAGGTTATCTTAACCTCTGGAGCAAAAGCCTCAACCTAGTGGGCCCCAGATATGCTGTCTGGCGGCATGCTTTGTTTTGTCTTTAGCTGAATTCGGCTGCCTGTGCTTAGCAATTAGGAGGTCAGAAGTGGGAAAGGGTTTCTAGCCTCTGCTGAAAATGTGCAAGGGCCAGCAGTGCCACGCCTGTTTCTCCTCTCAGCAACGTGGAGGTACCTACACAGCTCCCTCTACCCCTGTTCCAGGGCGGAGGATCAGAAGCCCTCCAGGACTGGCTTGCCTGGCTTCCCTGGCTTCCCACGGTCCTGCCTGCTGCACCCCAGCACTGTCACAGCACCACAGGCTTTGGAGCTAGAAGCCTCACCTGTCACCTACAAGCCAGGTGACCATCTGAAGGACAGTTCACAGTTCCAACTTCAGGATTGTGTATGGAAAACTGGAATATTCGTGACTGGATCATCCTCACCCGGCTGGTGTGAGGGTAGGAGGTGTTATTACCTGCAGAGTGCTTGCTTGGAGCTGGATCTGATACGCAGTAACTGCTCCATAAATATTAGATGCTCCTACCTTCTGGCCCTGAAGGCATGGGTTTCAAATTTCTGTCTCGAAACTTTAATATTCCACAGTGACCTGCCAAATTATTTTATGATTTAAAAAGCCATACAGATATAACTTCAGGATAACTAGGGGCGCCAGACATGAAGGGACAGATGCATGACTCCACCAGATGAGGTACCTAGCTAGACTCAGCAAATCCACACACCTTCAAAGTAGATAGAGGTTACAGGCACTGGGGGCAGGGCAGTGAGGAGCTATTGTTTAAAGGATAAAGAATTAGTCTCTGAGCTGGGGAGAAAATCCTAGAGATGGCAGGTGGTGCTTATGAAACCACGAATTCATTTCGTGACATCAAATGACAAACCTGGAAAGCATTAAAACACTAACTTTGGGTTGTACCTGTTTTATCATAACACCTTGGTTTTATTTCTTTATTTTTGCTGTTGTTTTTTTTTCTGAGAAAGGTTCCAAGCAGGCATAGCCACACCACACCACACCACACAACACCACACCACACCACACCATACCACACAACACCACACCACACCACACCACACCATACCACACAACACCACACTACACCACATCATGCCACACCACACCACACAACACCCGGAATTCATTTTCCTTTTTGGTTTGCTTTTTTGTTTCTTTGGGGCTGTTTGTTTGTTTGTTCAGACAGGGTCTTACCATGTAGCCTTGACTGGCCTGGAAATTAGGTTATCCTTCAACTCACAAAGATTTTCCTGCCTCTGCCTCTTAGAGTGCTAGGATTAAAGGGATGTGTCATCATACCTCATAATTAAAAAGAAAAGAAGAATAACTCTGGTTTATATAATTTGATCTGCAGCAATTTTGCTGACATTAAGGTATTATAATTCCTAAGACACTCAAGTGAGCTATAAATTTATGGTCTCAAAAACCACACGCCACATATCCCATAATAGTTTGGAGGGAAACAGTACTAAGTACTTTAACAGCTGTAGTTCACAACAAAGCCTTTCCTTTGGATCCAGACTGTCATGGGAAGGAATCAGTAGCAAACACTTCATGAGGTGAGGAAGACCAACTTTCAGTACCTGTCTCAGCATTTTCTCTCAACAAATACACAAAAAGGAGTGCTTCCTGCCAGGTACCACATAACTGTGCTCTCAACTGTGGGGTACTGAGCAAACCAGACATAAAGTTTTGATCCATGCCTGGTCTATGATACTATTCAAAAGGCAGTTATAAGCAAAAACAAGGACAGTCACAAATTACCAAAATTAGTATTGGGTTTTCTGTTTTTCCTTACACAAGGTCTACTCAGGATGGCTTAGAATTTGTGATTCTCCCTACTCAGCCTCCTAAGTGCTGGGACTGCAGGAGTATGCTACCATGCCCAAGGTCTCCATGTTGCCCTTTCTAATAAACAACCAACCAAGTAAATAAAAGCAAACTTAAAACTATTTTGAAAACTAGAGTTTGCTCACACACATATATCCACAATTTTCCAACCTGAATCCCCACAAATCTGTTCTGGGGAGGTGGGGGGTTGAGGATAGGCAGGACTTCTTCACTTGTAGTTTTGACTGGCCTTAAACTAGCTATGTAGACTAGGCTGGTCTTGAACTCACAGACATCGCCTGCCTTTGTCTCCCAAATGATGCTGGGAGTAAAGTATACACCACCATACCAGGCACTGAAAACATTCCCTCTCTCTCTTCCCAAGTTACTGTTTCTCTAGCTGTTCTGGAACTTGCTCTGTAGCCTGTCTTCCTTCTGCCTCCTGAGTGCTGGGGTTAAAGGGTGTACCATCCTGCCTGGTGTACCACATTTCTTTCTTCACACTGACAAGCAGAACCACTGCCCATGACTTCATAATCTTTGATCAGGCAGACTCCAAGAAAACACTTCTCTGCACACAGGAATTTCTTAAATAAATTAGCACCTTTGCAGCATAAACGATTCTTTTAAATACTAGTAAAATTCAAATGATGTGGCACATCGTTCATCTTCTAACTATAGCACAGTGAATACCTATCTATCTTGGTGAGAACCACAGGGCACCTTCATCCCATGGCTGCCTGACTTGAAGGCACCAAGATCCTAGGTAGCTGCATATTGTATAGGAAAAATCTTGAAACAGTGATCATTTTCCCCCATGAGGACACAAAACATACAGGAAGGAAGGAAGGAAGGAAGGAAGGAAGGAAGTCTAAAAGTCGCAAATAGACTAAAAGGAAAACGATCACAAAGGACCTAATTTATCTTCTTTAAAACGAATGTGTACATCAAATGATAAGTATTTTTCTTCTCAACAGATCAAACAGGGAAAAGACAAATGTTTAAAATTCATTTTTTTTTTTTGGAAAAAAAAACTGGCTTCAAGCAAAATTATTGCCATCTCATATATGACATCTATCTACCAGTCAGCATGGACAAATATAAAGAATGGGGGTTCATGTTTTCTGAGGACAAATCTGGCCTTCTTGCCCAAGCTGTAAATGTGATCAAATGTTTGCTAAACAATGAGGAGAAGCAATGAACAACAGGAGAGTAAGCCCAGCCAGAGTTGGCTGCCATCGGGGCTGATGGGTCCACCATGGTGGGAACACCATGAATGCTGGAGAGAGAGAGAGAGAGAGAGAGAGAGAGAGAGAGAGAGAGAGAGAGAGAGAGAGAGAGAGAGAGAGAACTGATATAGCTGGCAGTGGTCATTACACTGGCCTGATCCAATGTGATTGGTATCTTTATCCAAAGGAGAATTTGATATAGGGGTAGGCACAGGAAGAAACGAGGTGGTCACCTAAAAACCAGAGAGGCTTGGAGCAGATCTTTCTTCTTTCTCCGGGCCTCAGAGGGAAACAGCCCTCCCACACCTTCATCTTGGAGCTCAGTACTCCACAACTAAGACAGTAGCTTTCTGTTGGGAAGGCACACAGTTTTATGGCACTTAGCCGTAGCTGCATGCTTGCGGGCCTTGGGTCTTAGCTCCAGCTGGTAAACCGTGATGTATGTATGACTGTACTAATAAGTCTACAAGACCCAGAGCTCAGATGCTCCTCCCACCACAGGACAGTGAAGACAATGTGGACGGGGCATCCCAGATCCACAAGCGTCATCGCAGTTGTAAGCGCAGCTTCAGTCTCCGCGGGCCTACAGGGGAAATTTCAAACTCTCTGCCCTATCCTGCAAAGATCTCACCACCTCATTACCATGAGCAACAAATAAGGCTTTGCCACATCACTATAAACCACGGCAAATTATAGATTAAAACAAAAGTACCAAATGCTTTGCTACATCAACAAAAACTAAGCCAATTTTTAAAACAGGATTTTTTTTTTTTTTCCTCCCAAGATCAACAGCAAGTCCGTGAAGTTTAGACACACTAGGACGGGGTATCCCGTCTGTCCCTCTCGGGACACCCTGTTATTGCAGGAAGATGATGTAATGCTCTGATTTATCCACCAAACAATATAGTATGCCTTCAATATGTCAGCCTGTTTCATCTCCCTAAATACATAATTGATTTTCAACATTTTATGCTCCAGTTACCACCCGAAAGCAGACTGGGACAAGTTCATATTTCAACTGCTTCTTCCTTTAAGTACAAAAGGAGTGATCAGAACAAGTAATAAATTGTTTCCAGTTTTTCTTGGGGAGTGATTTGCTCATAACCTCTGGTTTCTCTGTTACTCACATACACAGTTCTCATGCCTACAGCCTAGCTACGGCACGCACAACCTGGCTACAAAGAAACTAGCAACAGCAGAAGAATTGGTTTTTATTTAAACACTGACAGGCTAGCCACTGACATTTCTCATGAAACAGTTAGGACCAATGTCAAACAAAAATTAAAAGTTTAAACTTGCCTTAAAAAAAAAAAAACTAGAACTATATATTTGGGTCACTTTATTTTTAACCACAGTCTACTAAATGACCTGAATATCCTAACATCCATTCTAAATGACAAGTTTTGTAATTCTTATGAATAATTTAGTTGAACAAACTTGCTTTGCTTGCTGCTAAATAAAAATGTTGCTTCAGAAATTGACAAACCAGTTGTCCATAATATATTTTAGTTTTGATATTTTCCATTCATACTAGGGGGGGAAAAATGAAAGAAAGAAAGCACTTTAAAACTGGGTCTCTGACACATTGGCAACTTCATCAGCCATCATGTCAGGAAATGTCAAGGTAATTTAATGTCCTCAAAGCATGTGTTTGCAGGCAGGTATAGAGAGACATTACTATCAGTACAGCCACACACCATGATGTTCCTTCCTAGTGTCTGAGATTAAATCCCGGACCTCACATGTGCTAGGTGAGCACGACACCACAGTGGCATGCATCCTCAGTGCCAATAACTTTCCTAAATGCTGAGTAAGACATACCAGAATATTCATGTTGACTTGTACTAACAACACCACAGCAGCATCAGCCTTGACATCAGCGAGCGATCGGATGAAGGGTCTATGCTGCTGTTTTAATCCCACTTCACTTTCACAAAAGCTAGTCTCTTGAGTACAAGACTACGTTTACCCAGAACGCTGTTGGCTTTGGAAAATAGAAGAAGGGAACTAGAGTCAGTCTGGTTCCTGTTTCTTTCATAGAGAGAGCATCCCTCCAGCTCAACCATCTGGGTCTCTTTCTTGGATCCTAACTTTTAGAAGCCTCCGTAACTTATTAATTCATGAAGCTTGGGAACAAAAACAGAGAGGTGGGAGGAAGCTTGTCCCTCCGTGGCTGCCAAGCTCTCTCCTCAATCACCCACTGCAAGTCCTGGTATATACAGCTTGTGGTTCTGTGAGCATGGCCTCCACAGAGAGACGCACTGATGTCCAACACGGGCAGTGAGTAGCCTCCCTACAGCAGAATTCACCTGGCTGGGAAAGCCCAATATCGGTACACATAGAATTTACATGTGTCCTCCAAAGGTTGTGTTAAAAACTTAATCCCAAAATCTGTATGCTAGTGCCATTTGGAGAAGGGTTTTCTGGAAACTAAAATAGGATTACATGGGGTCCTCAGGGTGCATTCATAACATTCATGGTGTCCTTCATGACAGCATTTGAGACACACACACATACCCATATGTGTGTGTGTGTGTGTGTGTGTGTGTGTGTGTGTGTGTGTGTTGTTGTTGTTGTTGTTGGGGGGGGTTGTTTGTTTGTTTGTTTTTCAGGTTTTTTGAGACAGGGTTTCTCTGTATAGCCCTGGCTGTCCTGGAATTCACTCTGTAGACCAGGCTGGCCTGGAACTCAGAAATCCGCCTGCCTCTGCCTCCCAAGTGCTGGGTTTAAAGGCACGAACCACCACTGCCCGGCTAGAGACCTTTATAAAAAGAAAAGAAGACTAGTGGTAGTGGTGGTGCAAGTCTTTGGGAGGCAGAGGCAGGCGGATTCTTGAGTTCAAGGCTAGCCTGGTCTACAGAGTGAGTTCCAGGACAGCCAGGGGTACACAGATAAGCCTTGTCTCCAAAAAATAAAAAATAATAAAAAAAGAGGAGGAGCACCCAAACTGGCAAACTTGGTTTATCTAGCATGAGATTCTCTTCATTATTTTCTTAAAAGGTTTATTCTGATTTACATGTACACAAGCCTGCTTATGTGCACTCTACATGTGCACCATATGTGAGAAAGCCTGCAGAGGCCAGAAGAGAGCATTGGACCTCCTGGAAGTGAAGTTACAACTAGGTATGAGCTGCCTGATGTGGATGCTGGGAACCAAACCCAGGTCTTCTGCAAGAGCAGCAAGTGGCCTAGGCTGCTGTGCCGTATCTCCAGCGCCATCCTTTGCTATGTTCTGATGCTGCGAAGAAACCCTCAACAGATGCCAAGCAGATTCTTAAAGCTATGCTCTTAGTCACTAGCCTCTAGGGACGGTAAGTCGAAAAGACTTATTTATAAGTTGACAAATAAACTTATTTATAAGTTGCCCAGTCTTGAGTATTTTGTTATTGTAACAAAAAAACTAACCAAGACAACATAATTAAAAAATAACAATCTTCAAAATGTAAGGCACATTCCTAAACTATAGTTGTATTCACTTGGAACTTTTAAAAGTACAATTTAAATTCAATATGCCTTCCTCCCCCACCCTTTTTTTAAAAATATCAGGACAGGATCAGAACTTCCAAAGGGAAAGCTAGAGTAGACTTTACTGTCCCTCAATCGTCGCCCCGCTAAATGAGTATAAGGGAGCACTCAAGATCTTGCAAGCTTTAAAATTTTGACTTTGGTCTGAGAGGGTAACTCAGTGGCAGAATACTTGCTGGGCATGAACAGGGCTCAGGTTTCACCTCAACACTGCAAACATAAATAAAAATAGATGGCTTTACATTTATTTTACTTCAAAGTCATCTGTGAGAAAATAGAAAAAAAATTAAGAGTAATTCTAGTCCCCAAAATGCTGAATTTTAAAAAACAAACAAACAAACAAAAACCCCTCAGTCAATACTGACAAGGAATCACTGATATCCTCATTATGAACAGTATCGCCATGTCGGAATGTGCCCCAGTCAGCCAGCCAGTCACTAGTGAACTTGTCTGTGCTTGTGAAATGGAACACAGAGATAGCCTTACCTCATGGGTATCATAGAGAGCAAGGGAAACATCTGCAGAGTGGAGCACATAAAGCAGCGGGAACACACAGAGAGGGCAGCTAAATTAGGCAGGCAGCGCTCAGTCCTCTTCCCTCCTAGTCTATTCAGAACGGAGACATCCACTCCGAGCCAGCAGGGGCTTCAAAGATTATTCCAATAAGCCTTTCTTCCATTTTGGCGTGAAAGAATGGAGGCCTGGTAGGAACAAATGACCTGCCAGACACCACTCACGGATCTTTTCTTAAGCCCTTCAGTTTCTACAAGCACACAATCCTTAATGCCATCCCCTTCCTTGAAATAGGATTTGGCAGATTATAATCTGTAAATTGAAGTCTTTCTTTACTGTACAGACATGAGGAGGCCGGGCCCCTGCAGGGCTCTTAGGGCTTCCCCTTCAAAGGATGAAGCTCCCGCATGCTTGCACAGTCCCACTGGGAATCAGCATAAACTACCCCTGACTCAACCTTTCAGTGAGGTAGGCCTCTTCACTCAAGGCCACCTAACAAGCCCACACTAATTTTAGCAGTTTCTACATCTTTGAGATTTCTCAACTACTACCTTTGAGATCTCTCAACTACTATGTCATAGTTCCCCTACCTAAGCCAAACACACCAACTACCTACCTAGTAATACAGTTAGCTAATTCTCTCTTATACTGGCAAAGACTACAGCTCTTCGCAGTCTGTCCTTCAGGAAGTTCCTGGACGAAAGGAAGGCATATCTGCAACTGCCATTGATTTCTGAATATCTGCCTCTATCGGTACCACCATTTCCTTTTCTCATCAGCTGTGGAAATCTTCTGCCAGACTGACTCAAATAATGCTTAAGTACCTTACTTGTGGATAGTCTCCAAACCCCCACTGCTACTGAAATGTTGTCAAAATCCCTCTTTCTTTTCAGATCCAAGTACACTATTCTAAATCCTTTCAAATGAAAGTGGGGCTTTGGACAACCTGTCATTTACCACCTCTGCCTGCTTTTACTCCTTTTAATAACAAATGCTCTTAATTCCAAACCTGCCTGAAATCACCAACTCGTTTCACGTCACACCCAGTCTCTCTCCCCCCCCCCCCCCCCCCCCCACAGCAAACTACGGGTAATCAGCTAATGAGACATGCTTGCGTCAAGTCACACACTGGTCTCAGGTGGTTTCTGGTACTGCAGGGGCTGATATGTTTCTTCCTAAAGTCCCTGCTACATACAGGATTTTCCCCAAGTCACAGGAGACAGTTCCCTTTGGTGTCTCTGGTCATGCCATCTTTTGAATTCAAGAAACAAGTAGTTTTCAGTGTAGTGGTGTGATCTGAATGAGAATGATCCCATAGGCTCAAACATTTGACTACTTGGCCTCCAGTTAGTAACACTGTTGGATAGAAAAAGTGGCTGTGGCCTTACTCGAGAAAATAGGTCCCTGGGGGCAGGCTTGAGGTTTTAAAAAGCACTACACTAGCCTAGCGGGGCGGTGGTGGTGCATGCCTTTAGTCCCAGCACTTGGGAGGCAGAGGCAGGCGGATTTCTGAGTTCGAGGCCAGCCTGATCTACAGAGTTGAGTTCCAGGACAGCCAAGGGCTACAGAGGAAAAAAAACAAAAAAACAAAAAAACAAAAAAACAAAAAAACAAACAAACAAAAAAAAACAAAGCACTACACTTGCTTTCAAGTCTAAGCTTCCCATTTCTGCCAACATGCCTTTGCTCTGTCATGGCAGACTCGAACCTTCTGGAACTGTATGCTCAAACCTTCCTTCTATATAACTTGTCTTGGTCGTGATGTTTTTATCACAATACAAAAGTAGCTAAAACACACAATCTCAAAAAATGTTTGTTATAGAAGACTGTAGACCACTAGTCCTAGTGGGCCAGCAAATATTCTACAAGAGAGTAAGCATGCCCTCCAGCTGGGTTCCTGCCTCCCCAGTCTTCAACCTCTGTTCACTCAAAATTCACCGCGCCTGAGTCTAGTGCTTTCGCCTTATGTCCACTTCTGATTGGTTAAGTTGGTTTCTTTATCACTCCATCCAAACCTACTCTTTTCAAAGAGCTGAAAGATCTCCCAAACTAAAGGCCATTCTGCATGCCTTATGTATGAACTACACTCTGCGGTCCAGTGTCCAGCATGCTCAGCTATGAGAAAGTGATCTGACCATTCTGACAGCTTTAGTCCTTAGGAGTCTGGTTCATGGTACCTTAGCAACCCTCTTGCACAGATGGTGGGGAGTTATACCCTAGCTTTCTGCTTTACCCCCCGCCCAGCCTACTCTCAATCTGTTTGACAGTGTATCTCTCTGTCAACTTCTCATCCACACACCACTCCAGAAACCCTCCCTCAAAAAGCGCTGTGTGCTTCCTCTTCTGGATTACTGTCATTCCCAACCAGATGTCTCCAAAGTAGAGGGTGGGAGGTAATCTCCAAGGGTATCCAAAAAATATTGTCATTTCTAATTGTGTTGATTTGCCTCATTCTTTTGTTGCTATTTTTGTAGATCTTAAATACAAACAGCTTGTCGCTAGCAGATATGACTGTAATTTATACCTATACAAATGTTGCAGGTTTGAGCAAGGATTTCACTGATGTCTAGAGTGTTTTAAGACTACTGTCTTAGCTGGGCAGTGGTGGCACATGCCTTTAATCTCAGCACTTGGGAGGCAGAGACAGGTGGATTTCTGAGTTTGAGGCCAGCCTGGTCTACAGAGTGAGTTCCAGGACAGACAGGGATACACAGAGAAACCCTGTTTCGAAAAACCAACCAACCAAACAAACAAACAAACAACATCAACAAAAGACTACTGTCTTGCCAGTCACAGTGGCATGCACCAACAGATCCAGCTATTCAGGAAGCAGATGCAGAAGGATTACTTGACCCAGCAATTGGAAGTTACCACAGGTAAACAAAATAGCAAAATATTGCTTCTTAAACAGTATAAAATAAATGCTACTGGACAAACAGTAACATTTTGTTCCTAAATTTACTTGGTGCATGTATTATTTACTTTTCTATTGCTCTGATAAAACACCATGACTGGGGGCTGGAGAGATAGCTCAGTGGTTAGGAGCACTGGCTGCTCTTCTAGAGGGTCCAGGTTCAATTCCCAGCACCCACATGACAGCTCACAAATGTTTGCAACCCCAGTTCCTGGAGATCATCCCATCAGACATGTATGTGGTGCACATATCTGAGCATGCAGGTAAAATACCCATACATATAAAATAAATTTTAAAAAATAAGAAATAAAAAACACCATGACCAACAGCCACTTGCAGGGAAAAAAAAAAAAAAAACAGTTTATTTTGGCTTAGAGTTTCAGAGAGCTAAGACTCCATCATGACACAGGAGCTACATGACAACAAGCTGCAGGCATAGTGTCCAGAGCAGGAAACAAAGAGATCACATCTCCAACCACAGACATGAAATAGAGAGAGGGAACTGGAAATGAAGAGAGCTATAAATTCCCAAAGCCCACCCCCAGTGACACACTTCCTCCAGGAAGGCTGTGTCTCCACCTCAAAACAGTGCCACCAGCTGAAGACCCAGTGTTTCAGTTCCTGAGCCAATGGCATTTCTTGGACATTTCTTATCCAAACTATCACAGTACTCCAAAGACGATTCCAGATAAATCAATGAATTATAGTTGGGGTCATAAACTGTTTTATATTCATATAATTTAGACAGCAACATAACCTTCTTATTCCTAAAATCATAGCATTTCTGGCTTTCCTATTCATAGTTAAAATTACTTTTACTCAGGCCCACTCTTACAGACATTGCCACAGATATATACATTCTGACAGACAGACAGACAGACAGGGTGGCTAGAGAAATGACTCAGCAGTGAAGAGCACTTACTGTTCTTACCCAGGTCAGTTCTCAACACTCACAGAGTGGCTAACAATCATTTGTATCATTTGTGACTCTAGTTCTAGGAGATCCAATGCCCCTGCTGACTTCCTACACGCATGTGGTACGCACACCCACGGATATACAATTGTTTTAAGTATGTGTGTATTATTTTAAAATTAAAACAGTGAAACAACTCTTAAAAATAAATGACTAAAATAGGCAAACTTTCAAACTCATGAAGTAGCTTATAAAATATATGAATTGTTCTATGTTTTTTCCTCACTAATTGCTTTTGACACTTAAAATATATAAAATTATGTTCATTTTTCTAGGAAGATTAGGTTTTCATTTTTCTTGTTTTGTTTTTTCTATGGTTTCTCTGTGCAGCCCTGGCTGTCGTGGAACTCACTCTGTAGACCAGGCTGACCTTGAACTCAGAGATCCACCTGCCTCCACCTCCCAAGTGCTGGCATTAAAGGTGTGTGCCACTACTGCCCAGCTAAAGGGAAAATATTTTTTAAAGTTTTATTTTATAGGTATGTGTGCTTGAGGATATGTGCCATCCGCATGCAGGTAAACTTGAGAGGGCAGGAGAGGGCATTTATGCTATAGAACTCGAGTTACAAGCAGTCAGGAGATGCCTGACATAGGTACTGGAAACCAAACACACGCTCTCTCTGCAAGAACAGCAGGTGTTCTTAACCACTGAGTCATCTCTCTAGCCTAGTGGTTCTCAACCTTCCTAATGCTGTGTACCTTCAATACAGTTCCTCCTGTTAATATGACACTCCCAGTCATAAAATCATATTCGCTACTGTTATTAATCATAATGCAAATACCTTTGTTTTCTAGTGGCATTAGGTGACCCCTGTGAAAGGGGTCACCTCCCACAAAGGGGTTGCAACCCACAGGTTGAGAACCACTACCCCAGCCCCAGAAAAATACTTTACCAAATTTTTTATATTTTTATAAAACTTAGGATTCTTCTATATTCAATACCGGGTCTTTTTTTTTGTTCAAAATCTTTTCCTTTCTGAAAGTTTATTTTTATTATTTTTTAATTATGTGGAGAGTCCAGAAGAGTCCAATGTGTAACCCACCCTGGAGCTGCAACTACAGGCAGTTGAGTAAGTAGCTCATGACGGTGTTGAGAACCTAAAACAGACCTTTAAGGTCAGTATGTGCTCCGAGCCCCTCAACTGTCTCTCCAGCCCCTTTGAGATCATTTTCGGTGAAAATGTTCTGCAGGCAAGCCACTATCTCTCTCCTTGTCTACCAACCCTCCCGGAGGCCAGTTTTTAACCAACCATACGGCTTTGAACAGGTCAGGCAGTGTCACCTCCTTGTGCTGTCATAGCCATATTAAATTCATTCTACGTGTCAGGAATGCTCTTGGCTGAGAGATACAGGCTGAGGATACTGAGATTCACAACAACAACAAAAGTCCTTTTGCAAAAGCCCAGTAAGAAACTCCAAGATGGCCTTATATATGCCCCAGTGTAGAGGAATGCCAGGGCCCAGAAGCGGGAGAGGGTGGGTTGGTGAGCGGGGGATAGGGGTTTTTTTTTCAGAGGGGAAACCAGGAAAGGGGCTATCATTGAAATGTAAATAAAGAAAATATCTAATAAAAAAAAAAAGAAATTCCAATATTAAGTCATTATAATATTATCCCTGGGGGGAGCTGAAATCAAACCCAGAGGCTCATCCAAGATAGCTAAGTATTTTAGCACTGAGTTATAGCCCCCAAAATTAGCCACAACTATTCTACAAAATGAAGAACTACTTTAGTAACTGTTACTTTAGTCCTGCTTTAAAGGCAAGTTTTACCAGGCCTCTAAATGTGAAAAGCAAAGGAGACTTTTGAAAACAGACTCCAAATGAACCTAGATACTATCCTCTACCTCTCCTCATGGCAAAGCTCTACAGATCCTGCTAGCCACCCGGGGTAAAACAGCACAGCCAGAAACAAGGCCAGGCAAATGACTTTTTGATGGACAGCATCCCACAGAGCTCTGTCTGGATCCTCAAAGCGCTTTCCAATGGTGCTGATGAAGGTCTGTTTACACCTGGAGGTTACAGCTGACTACTGTACTGAGAGTCTGACAGCTGCAGAATTCAACTGCAGCGCAACTTAATCCCTCACGTACCGTACTGTCCGTTTCCAGGCTGCCCTTGCAGGACCTGCCGTGAGCCAACTTCTTATGTATTCAAAAGGATTATATAATCACAGACTTCCTTTGCTACAGCCACCTAGTTTCACCGGAAGCACCCTTCAGACAGCCCTACCCCCCCCCCCCCCCCCCCCCCAAAATTTAAAAACCCCCAACCAGGAGGAAAAAAGACTCCTGCTGGGTCCAAAAAAAAAGCAAAAAGGAAGAAAAAAAAAAAAAAAAAAAAAACGATAAGAGCAACTCTCCAGGGAGTACATCCTTCATAAACAGACTAGGTACCGCCATAAACACCTCACTAAATCCAAGAACCTGAGACATGCTTGCACCTATACCAGGGGGAATCATAAATAGCACGGACCGCCATGGAAGACTGGACAAGCCTTAGTCATTTTAGGTTACAACCTTGAAAGTGTTCACAAGGAGCTGGTAACTAGTCACTTCCTGTTAGATTCGTTTCATACTAGTCTGCCAAAAAAAAAAAAAAGAAAAAAAGAAAAAAAAAATGCAAACCTAGGGGGCGAGGTCTCCGTTTGTCGACTGTCTTCGAGCTGGGAAGGCTGGCCACAATCTCTCCTCACACACGGGCTTTGCTATTGGCAGCAGAGAAATATTCAGACCTCCTCCTCCCTATATCCATTCATCTCCATCCAGTATCAGGTTCTGGCCTGCAGACTCAGTGGGTCCACAGCTGTCCCCAGGGAAGGTGGCAGGAAGG
Organism: Montemys delectorum; assembly: GCA_019843815.1. Classification (NCBI taxonomy): domain Eukaryota; kingdom Metazoa; phylum Chordata; class Mammalia; order Rodentia; family Muridae; genus Montemys; species Montemys delectorum. The sequence goes on from JADRCD010218792.1 coordinate 27,941, forward strand.
AGGTATACAAGCATGAGAAAGGGGGACAGGCTGAGCTGCTTATTAGCACAGTCCTCCGCTCCATCCCGCCCAGCCACAGGTCCCAGTTGGGGAGGAATCCACTAACATCTTGGGATCACAGACTCCCCCACACACTCAAGCAAGCCCCTCTAAAACCTTGTGTGCTCTCCAGGACCCTCTGACAGTTCTATTACAGCTGTACCCAGTGGAGACACTGGAGGCCTGGCTGTGCTATCACACTTTGACCCATGCGGTCTCATCACTAGGCCTCCTCCCACCTTCCTGTCCCCATTAGGCATTCTTCTTACCTCTATTAACAACTCCCACCCCACACCCACATCCATCCACACACACACACACACACACACACACACACACACACACACACACACA